>CM031238.1:651910078-652212528 GCA_018340775.1 Taxus wallichiana var. yunnanensis
GGTCTAGCATGGGTGAAATCCAATTGACTTGTTGGGAAAAATTAAAATATTAAATTTGTGAAATAAATTGGATGCGGACTAACGACATACCTTAACATGTTAGCCTTAGGGAAATTTATTTATTTGTAATGTAACACCTTTAAAAGAAATTAAAAAATTACGTATTTATGTTTGGTTTTGTTCATGCATATACGGGGCACTACAACTAGTATCGAGATCATTATAATACACAAGATGCTCTAGGTAATTTTAACATTAATTTAATGATGGATAAAATAATAAACAAAAAAATATTTAAACTATTTCCGCTACCTTATACAAACTTATAGCTGCTTTGCCCTTCATTTCGTACATAGGATTCCCGCACGAGGTATGAGACTTTATTTAGTAATGGATTTGGGACGTAAGTCACCTACACCCAAGATGCATGCCCTTGACTTAGGAACATAGATATTAAAGGTGCTTCAGCAGATTATGTGGGTCTTGCAGCGATCTCCCTCCACAAAGAGGGGCTAGGAGAGGACACTTATAATCTAGGAAAGGATACACTTCTAGATGAGGGTGCACACTTAGAGCCACATCAACATGACACTCAGAGATGGGATAGGTCCCGTAGCCCCTCCATTCACCTTGATAGAGGGGCCTCTCTTTGTTGTAGCCGCTCTCATAGCATTGAGGGACCATTTCATGAGGGACAACCACATTCATCAGTAGAGAGGATGGTTAGACATTAGCGTTAGGATCACAACACAGGTAGTGTGATTAGGGATATTCTTCATCTACAACCGCCTACTTACAGTGGCACCTTGGATGGATTTGGGGCCGAGTCATGGATCCTGAGCCTCGATAGTTGCTTTAGATTGCACTCATATGAGAGTAATGTCAAGGCTAGATTCACTATACACCTCCTCTGTGATGCAACAGCCTATGGTGGAGGAATGAGGAGTGAAAGCTCCATTTGAATAGAGATATGGTGACTTGGGATATTTTTTAAGGAGTGCTTTAGATCTCGATACATGTTTGAGAACTTTTTTCAGAAGAGGATCAATGAGTTCCATGATCTATGATAAGGTTCGAGACACCATTATATAGTATGAGAGTCGAATTGCATTTGTTGTAGTTTGTGGATTATCTGCATGATGAGAAATTGTAAATTAATAGGTTTGTTTTGGGAATGAATGTAGATATAGCCAGGGATACAAGGATATTATCTCCTCCGACATTTCAAAATGCCATAGAGAAGGCCTACCTAGCCGAGGAGAACAAGAACAAGGTCCAAGAGCACAAAGACAAGAATAGGGGTAAGTTTAAGGAGAAGATGAAATCATTTTAGGGTCGAGGTCATGGGGTATGGTACCACCCCTAGAGGGAGGATTCAAGCCTCCACATTCAGTCACAAGACCTTCACGAAACACACAAAGAGTAGTCACAACACCATGCACACCACCAACAATGACTAGGAAAACAAAAAGTATGCGATGAGAGGAGTTGAGGAGGTTTTTATTGGGAAGAGATAGGAGACAGTTACTATTTATGCAAAATCAAAAACCCCCAATTTTCCCGAGTTTGAAAGAGGTGTTATGTGTGATTTCACAACATGGAGCTATTACCAAAGTGTGGGACTTTACAATCGGGAAATCTCTCCACGTAAAGGTTGGCTCCATTCTTAAATCTAAACACCACACGCCCAATTTTCCAAGAAAACTATTATAATCCTACCCTAATTTTTTTCGAAGGAGAGAGGGATAGAATGATGGAATGATAGTAAACCTATTATAACTAGAGGTGTTGCACTAATAACGAATGTTGAATATTTTCGCTTGTATGGGGATGAAATAAAAAAATTTGAAGAGGGTAATTCAACAACATAGGTAAAAATATGCTTATTACAAACCCATTCACCAAGTAAACACAATCGTTGAGAACTTTCAATAATAAATAAAATATGCACAAATAACCTTAGCTGGAATGGAAGATAAGATAAGATACATCAACACAAAAGAGATTGAAAATCATTCATAGATCTATATTATTGTTCGAAAGTTGATACAATGCATTACAAGGGGTCAAAAGGAACAAAATTTTCATTACAGCTTCAATGGGAGGCTTCACTCCACAAATTTCTCATGGACAAGAAAGAAGGGAGGGTCAATGGAAAAACATCCAACATTTTGAAATGTGCCTCTCCTTAAAATGTATAGAGGAAGATTTTGAAAAGATGGGAGAGAAAAAGAAACCCGAAATTTCCCAAAAATCCTTCCAAAATCATCATTGGATCCTCTAATGAGTACTTGAAGATCTGCAAAATCTCTTCTTCATTAATGGCATTGCCTTGTTCAAGAATAAATCATCCCTAAATACACCTAGGTCTAGCCTCTAAATCTTATAACTTCATAATGATTTTATCTTCACCTACCTCATTAATTTACCTTCTAAGGCCACTCCATGTTGTAGTGCTTAGAAATAGATTTCCACCAAATATAATTTTATTAAAAAAGGTGAAGTGTTGCAAAAGTTATGTTGGTGTAAATTTTTTCCAGACTTTGGCTCCCATCCAATCCATTGAGCCCCATCTCCACCTACCAAACTCGCTTTGAATGCAACTCATCTGTCACAATACACCACCCAACTTGACGTTGTCAAATTCCACCAATTGATTTAACTTGACATTCAATGTAGCTCAACATCGAATGTGGTTTTGGTGGATTGTTTAAATGAAACAAGTGGGTGTCTTTGAGGGTTTCAGACTATACCCCTTAAGACATTTCATGCCTACATCCTTAGAAACATCTTCTTTCGATCTCCAAAAGGCTCTTTCCCCAAAATTAGAATGGATGGACCTTTAAATCCACCCCAACTCGCTACGTCACCCTCATTTTCGTGGATTTTGGGCTTACACTTTGGGCATCCATATCACATTAACTTAGGACATTAAACACTCAAGAAATTGTTGTCCTCTCAATTTTGCCACCCTTTTGAATCTAAATTCGTGAAAATTGGAGCCCGCCATAGAAGAATTTCGTGTTTTAAACTCCTCGAGAAGAAATTTGTGTTTTAAATTCCCTCAATCTGTTGTCGTTAAAATATTTTACCTATTTTCAATGGATGGGAAATGATTTTAGTTCTTCTTTTATGTGTTTGGAATGCGTGGGACCTTGCATATTTTGTTTTTAACCTTTTTGCAGAGAAAGAAATTCTTCATTGGGAGCAAAAATGGTGTTTTCCCGTTTCCTGCAACTTTCTACGTTCTTTTCCCCATCAAAATCTCCCCCAAAAGGTGAAGCTACACATTTGTTTCCCATTGGATGCGGCTAGATGGGTTCCTTTTTGAACTTATCACTTTTGGAGATTTTGAAAAAATGTCGATTTTCCCCGCATACCCTTTGGTCACCGATTGGTAGGAGCAGTTTTGTCATAAGTTTGGGGTAACGGATCCATTTTATTCTCTAAATAATTACGAAGAAAGGGAAAAAGTTATAAAATTACCCAAAGCCCTCGCCCATGCGAAACGATAAATTTTGAGTTGAAGTCCACAATCAATTAGAAAAGGACACGTATTCATGTTGAAAAGTCAACTTGCACAAGAAGGGCATGGAATTTCGGGAAAAGTTGGAATTTTTCCCCTTCTCAAAACAGATAAAACGCGAAGCACATCCCTACAACCAATCAGGTGATGTCACATTTTGAAGAATTATAAAGGAGCACATGGCCATTTTTCATTCAATGGTTCTTTGTGAGACCGTGAGAGGACTTTGGGAATTTTAACATTGTTTCCACAAATGGCAAAATGTTCTAAAATGGCTCATGACCCTACACATGCTAAGGGAAAATTTCTAAGATAAGGCCCGTAGTCAACCAAGAAGGGACATGTGGCCTACGTTGAAAATCCAATGGTAGGGACATAGACTTTCTAGGGAAAATTTGGAAATTTTCCCTTTTTTTGAAAGTAGATAAATTATTTTATCTTGAAGCACATCCCTTCAACCAGTCGGGTGATGCCACGTGTCTAAGAATGAAATCGGAATAGCGAGGCCTCGGAGGGAAATTGAGAATTTGAGCATTTTTCACCAAAGGGTTAAAATATTGCAAATTGAGCCGCACCCCCTTTTCAAATCAAGGTATGCCATGTGTCCACATTGAAAAGTCAAAGCGAAATTTGTGAAAGGTTTTTGATAATTTGAGATTTTTGTTAAAAATAATTTAAATGGTAGATTTGAATAGCATTTCCTTAGCCACTCAGATGGCATCACGTGTCTGGCCTTTGCCAGAGCTATAGATGGGTGGAGAAAAATGAGAAATCATGCTTTCTCTCCCAAATGTCAGGAAATGTAGATTTCTTCTCTAGGTTTGTCGTTGCTTGGATCTTGCCACGTGTAGGGTCCAAATTTGAAGATAAAAGGGGAAAAGATATCCAAATGCACTCATCTTGTTTTCAATGCCATTAACAAACCATAGCTCTACAAAATGCAAAAATGGATCATTCTTCATTATTTTTCTCCATATCCTTGTCATTTCTCCATGAGATGCTTTTTTGGTTTATTATGGAGCCAAATCGATAAGTTTAAAGGGATGGAAAGTTTGGTTATCAGAGAACAGATTTTATCGGGCATACGTGATAAAAAGGGAGAAAACTTACCAGTAAGCACTTGAGTGCTATGAAAGTGGTTAAAAGGTGGAAATGGTAGGACCACATGAAGAAGAAAATCATGAGATGCCCCCTGCTAAAATAATCATGCTCGAACTGACAAAATATTCACCTTTTTGAACTTCGATTTTCATGAGTGTGTTTGTTTCATGTCACTTTCCAAAAGTGGATCTGCAACAAACATTATTCCTTTCGGATATTCTTTTCTTGGGGACAAAGTATGGATGTATACAAATTGTTATAAGAACATGGTTTGGGCCACGGGAAAAAGGGGATTCTAGTTTTCTAGGAAGGTTGTAAATTCTAAAGTAATTCAATACAGAAGTTCTTTCTTTTCTTATTTTCCTCTGTTATATCTCTCTCTCCTGGCTCAATTCAATGGATCATTTGTTTTGCATTCAATAGAAACTTTGTGTTCTGGTCTGTGTAATCCTCAGAACTTTGTGTTTGTAGATTTACATCGGTGGTGAAGTAATTGATCCTTTTCTATATTTTCTTGGTTCAATGTGAGTAGGGAGATACTCTGCTATCTATATTTCCCAAAATCATTGTTGTTTTCTTCCTTCCCCCATCTCTATATTCTTCCATTCCTTCTTATTGATAATATTTTAAGTATGAAAACATTCCAGAATATCAGGGTCCAAACATTGAGAGTTGTATATCTATACATTTGTTTTTCCTTCTTTCAATAAGGGAACCTCTCCAATTAAAGAGGATGGAGTTGGTGTCCCCTAACTGTGGTTTTAACCCATGTTCCATTCTGAAACCCAATAGTTTTTACAACTCCACTCAGGAATTCATTGCAAATGGATTCCAGTTTTTGAATAACAACTTCTTGATCATCTTTGATCTGGCGACTCCAAGATACACTCGAGGTAGAAGAACCCTTCAGGAAGAAGACCCTCATTTCCAACTTTTGGATCATTGAGGTTTCTCTCACCCTTCATCAAGAAAAATAAGAGGAACAACATCTGCAAGCATTCCTCCTACTAGAGACAAAACTTTTGGGAGTGACATCCCTCAATATCAAATCAGTCCTAGATTGTATGCTTTGATTCTTGCTAGTGTTTTAGTTCCTCTCCAAACAAACTTTCCAAGGATGGCAGGTCCTCTTCCTTGGGGTCAAAGGGTTGGGCCTCTTGCTCTTCTCCATCCATTGCATGAATTTCCTAGAGGCAATAGGAAGAATTTATATAAATTCAGAGGTGATGGGAAGGTTCATCCAGATGAACATATTGTGGCCTTCATTATTTCTTGTGGTGTTCTTAGAGTTGAACATGAAGATATCTCTGTTAGAATTTTTGTGGAGACATTACAAGATAATGCTACTGATTGGTTCTATCATCTCCCTACTGGATCCATCACCAATTGGAACACCATGACGACCCAGTTTGAGCAGCATTTCAAACTTACTAAGGATGTACATGCCCTCTTGGCCCAGATTTCTCAAATCAAGAAAGAGTCACATGAGCCCATGAGGGAATTTGTGGCCAAATTCAACAGGTTGGTTAACAAGATCCCATAAAACACATGCCCTATGGATCAGATTCAGAAATGTTTCTTCCTTAATGCCCAACTTCCTGAAGTGAGCTATGCACTTAGAAGAGCCAATCTTGCCACTTTAGATGTTGATAAGAGATTTTCTGTCAGTGTTGAAGATGATCTGATCATGTCTGGCAAGCTAAGGAGAGAATCATCCAAATCCAAAGAATCTCCTTCTTCCACATCTTCTCTTGGAGATAATGCAGATCAATTGGTACAAAAACTTGCTAATGATCTTATTGCTCTCAAGAATCAGTTCCCCCAACATGCTCCTTATCAGGATGTTCCTAGGAAGAAATTTCAACCCAGGAATTGGTTTCCCTCTACTCAGACCAGACTGGAAATTGAAGGCCTGCCTATTAAAGTTCTAGTCAATGCAACATGTGAAGTGTTGGAGCCTAGTGATGAGGAGGAGGATGAGACCTGTGAAGAACACGAAGAAGAAGCTGATGAAGAATTAGAAGAGTTGAGTGGATCTCATGTCCATTTACTCACCACTGAAGGTATAGAAGAAGTAGATGATTATGAAGAAAGAGTTACAAAGATGAACAATGAATCATATGTTGTCATGACTTGTGAGCAAGCCAACAAGAAGGAGAAAGTGGTGTAGCCTGCTAAAAGATCTAAGGAGCCTCCTACGGTCATTCTAGTGATTGCAAGGAGAGGAACTCCTATTCCAACTTCTTCCACACCCAAGGTAGGTTTTGTTGTTCCTTCCTCCTCTGCTTCTACTCCTAAAAATTCTTTCCCTTAAAATGATAGATTTGATAAGTCAAAATTTTCATCTACTCCTATCAATGATGCTCCATCTACCTCTATTTCTTTTGAAATTATTGACCATCTCAAGAAAACTAAGGTCCCGATCTCAGAAGCCAAATTCTACCAAACCCATCTCAAGGCCTTTGCTAAGATGGTAGACTTTGTAAACTCCAAATCTAAGTCTTCATCCCCTAGTTCTAAAGGTCTCTTACCCACTTCTTCTCCCTCATCTCAACCAAGCCTCATTGCAGCAGTCACTTCATCTGCTAGGAAAATCAAACCATTTTATGTCACTCTCCTCATAGCTGGCCACAAACTTAGCAATTGTGTAATTGATTTTGGTGCTTCAAATAATGTGATGCCTAGCTCATGCCCTAGGCTTAACCCTAACCCATGCTTTTGGTTCATGTTACTCAATGGAAAGTAGAGAAGTGCCATTGGTTGGGAGGATCAAGGATGCATAAGTAGCCTTTCTTTTTTCCGCAGAGAAGAGAGTTTTAGCCACCAATTTGGTAGCTGATATTCCCCCTTCCTATGACATGTTGTTGAATAGAATTTTTGCAAAAATATTGGAGGAGAAATCATGATGAATTGGTCACATGCTCTTATTCCGTGAATGGAAAAATGAAGTAGCTACTACTTGAGAAAAAAACTGAACATATCATGAAAAAATAGATGACCCAAAGGCACAAATACTTTATGCATACATTGGTCATGGTAACTACATGATCATGTTACAAGATGAGGCTAACAATCCTAAGGAAGTGTTTATTTATTCTAATAGCATTTGGATCTTGGAATTTGATGGAAGCTGCTCCTCAACTGGTTATGGAGCTGGTGTGGTGCTTATTTCTCCTAAAGGGAAAATTCACCCTTTCTCTTTCAAGCTCCAATTCAAAAAAACAAATAATACAACTTATTATGAGGCTCTCATCCTTAGTTTACACATGGAAAAAGATATGGGGATCAAGAATATCCTTACTCGTGGAGATGTAGAGCTGATTGTAAAACAGGTCAGAGATATTTTTCAAGTGAAGAATAGAAGGTTGAAACATTACAGGAATCTAGTTTGGGATTCCATTGAGTTCCTTGATGCCTTTTCAATTGAATCCATGCAAAGGGAAAGAAACACCAGAGCTGATTCCTTGGCTGTCTCGGGGTCTCTACTGATCTCTCATCTAGATTTCTCCCAAGATAAATTCACCATTGAGATGATTCATAGGCCTAGTGTGCCTGACAATGCAAACAATTGGCAAGTCTTTAATGATGATCAACACTTTCTTTTCTTTCTTGAACTCAGAGATAATTTTGACTAGTTATACTTTGAAGGAAGTGGGAATCTTCCTAGAGAGTGTGTGCCTCCAAATGAAGAAGATAACCAAGAAGAAATGGATCATGATGGCTACATAAAACTAAAAGGTAATAAGATACCTAAAGGGTTGGTAATTTTGGAAGAGTTATTTGATAAACATGATAGGTACATCAAGTCCAAAACTTCCAAAGGAGCTTAGCAATCTGCTGAATATGAAAAGATAAACATTGGGAGTCTTAATGAACCCATGCTAGTAAACATTGGAAAGTGCTACACACAAGAGGAGAGAAAAAAGAAACAAATATGTTGAAAAGGTATGTTGATGTTCTTGCATATTCTTATGATGATCTCAAGGATTTTCAGCCAAAAGAGATGCAACATTTCATTCCTCTAAATCCTGGGATCAAGCCCTTTTGGTAAAAGTAGAGGTAGTATAACCCTAAAATTACTGATATAATCTTTCAAGAGATCCAAAATTTATTGAAGGCTAAGACAATTTTCCCCATTCACCGTTCAACGGGATTACTAATATTGTGCTTGTCGGAAGAAGAATGGTGAGATCTAGATTTGTGTTGATTTTAGGAATGTGAATCAAGCCTCTTTAAATGATAACTATTCTCTCCCGTAATGGATCAAGTGTTGCAGGTTGCTACATGTTTAGAAATGTTGTCCATTCTTGATGGATTCTCAGGATATAATCAAGTAGAAGTAGGTGCTGCAGATCAGCATAAGACCGCCTTTACCACTTCTTGGGGCACCTTTTCTTACAAGAGAATGCCTTTTACCTCATCAATGGTTGTGCCAAATTTCGGAGGGAAATGGATCGGCCTTTGACAATCCAAGGGAAAATGCATAGTTGTATACCTTGATGATCCGACCGTGTTTTCAAAAATAGAGATGATCATTTCCAACACCTTGAAATTGTCCTGAAAAGTGTAGATAGCATCGCATCTCCTTGAATCCCAAGAAATCTATCTTTTGTGTCACCGAGGGAAAATTATTGGGACACATTATCTCTAAGGAGGGAATTAATATTGATCTATAAAGAGTCCAGATGATTCAGCAAATCCCTCTCCCCACAAGCAAGAAGGGTGTGCACTCTTTCTTTGGAAAGATCAACTTCTTGAGAAGATTCATACCTAATTTTGCTGAAATTACTTTAAACATAGCCCACATGATGAAAGGGAAGTAGAATTTTGGTTGGTCCTCTGAAGGAAAGTTTGCATTTGAATACATCAAGAGAGATATAGAAAAGACTCCAATCTTGGCATGCCCTAATTATAGCAAATACTTAATTATCAATTGCTATGCTACTCTTGAAAGTACTCTAGCTATTGTGTTAACCTAAGAGAATGTTGAAGGTCATGAACTCCCCATAGTGTTCATGAGTTATATTTTGAAAGCCCATGAGCTAAAGTACACCATGATGGAGTAGTGGTCAAATATGTGAAGCAGTTTCATTTCTACATCCTCAACTCTCATTCTATTGTGCTTGTGTCTGATACAACTATTAAATCCATTCTTAAACAACAATAATTTGGAACCAAGAGAGGAAATTGGGTAGCCAAAGTTTAGGAGTATGATCTTGACATCAAACCCACCAAGCTAGTTCGAGGAAATGGCTTATGTGAACTCATTGTTGAAGGAGTTGATGCCAAATTGTCCAAGGAGGAAGTTGATATCCCTATTGTTCTTTTCCTCAGCTCAACTGATGAATGGTATGCTGACATTGCACACTTTATTACTTATGGAGAATGTCCATCTCATTTGAGTGCCAAGGATAAGAGATCCATCAAATTAAGGTCTACGCAATATGTGTTGTGGGAAAATGCATTGTTCAAACAAGGGATAGATGGAAGGTTTTTGAAATTTGTTGATAAAGAGTAGAAAAAGAAATTGTTCTCAGCCTTTCATGACCAGGCCTGTGGAGGTCATTTCTCTTCTGCTGTCATGGCCCACAAAATCCTCCGTGCTAGATATTATTGGCCTACCCTATTCAAAGATGCATCAAAGTGGGTAGGAAAGTGTGAATCATGTCAAACCTTTGTTGGAAGACTGAAATTGGCTGCTTTACCTCTCAAACCAGTGGTGATTGAGGAACCTTTTCAACAATGGGGTTTGTACTTCATTGGGACACTCAATCCACCTTCAAGTGCGAGCATACTCATGTTTTTAATGCCAGGTGATTATTTCACCAAGTGGGTTGAATCCATTCTAGTTAAAAGTACTACTTCAAGTAGTATGCAACTTCATCAAGGAACGCATCTTAATAAGGTTTGGGATAGCAAACAATATTGTCACTGAAAATTCTTCCAATTTTTCTTCTGCTGGGATGAGGGATTTCTTCTATGGATATGGCATTTCCCTTGCACACTCTTCATATTACTATCCCCAAGGGAATGGACAAGCAGAATCAACTAACAAAAACTTGGTCACCATTGATTGGAAGCTTGTTAATGACTCTCAGAGGAATTTCCATAAGAAACTATATGATGCTTTATGGGCAGATAGGATTACACCTAAGAGAGTCATTGGAATGTCTCCTTTTGAAGTCGTATATGGAGTTGAAGCTCAGCTACCAATGACATTAGAACCGTCGACCTTGCGTTAATGAAGGCCATTGAGGATGCCAGTCTTACCAATTCCTTGGAAAAAGAATTATGTACCTCCAAAATATTAATGAAGACAAATTGCAAGTGGTTGTGAGAATATCACTCATCAACTCAAGGTAAAAATCTGTTTGATAAAAAGGCTAAACCTAGAACTTTTCAAGTGGGAGATAGTGTTCTTCTTTGGGAAAAAAGGAATGAACCTCAAGGTAGCCATGGTAAATTTGATTCCCTTTGGCTTGGTCCTTTTAAAATTAGACATTTTGCTGATGAGAACTCTTTTTACCTAGATTACATGGATGGTTCTCCTCTCCCACTTTCTTATAGTGGGCAATATTTGCATTTGTTCAAAACCTAGGAGTTTTGGCGATCCCTCTGTACATTTTGTATAGCATTTCACTTTCCTTGTTTTTGTTTTGGTTGGTTTCCTTTCTGCGTTCTCTTCTGTGTTGGTTTTTCTTCTTTTTGACTCTGTTTCCCATTGGCTAAGACACTGATTTGATATGATTACCCAGAATTCTCTAAGGTTCTTGATTTTTCCTCTTTCCTCTACCAAATCATCCCCAGAAGGAGCCAGCTGTTGTCCTCTCAATTTTCCCCACCCTTTCAAATCTAAATTCATGAAAACTCGATCCCTTTTGTAGCGAGAAATTCATGTTTTAAACTCCTCAGATGCTCGTTTTCATTTCCCACAACGTTTTTAATCAAAATTCCCTCATTTTTTTGTCGTTAAAATATTTTACCTAATTTCAATGGATGGGAAATGATTTTAGCTCTTCTTTTATAAGTTTGGAATATGTGTGACCTTGCATCTTTTGTTTTTAACCCTTTTTCTAGAGAAATAAATTCTTCATCGGGAGCAAAAATGGTGTTTTCCCATTTCCTGCAACTTCCTACGTTCTTTTCCCGTCAAATTATTTCTCGAAAAGGTGAAGCTACACTATTTTTTTCTCATTGGATGTGGTCGGATGGGTTCCTTTTGAACTTATCACTTCTAGTGATTTTGGAAAAAATGTCAGATTTACCCCGCATCCCCACTGGTCCCTAATTGGCTGGAGTAGTTTTGGTGGAAGTTTGGGGCAATGGATCCATTTTATTCTCTAAGGAATTACGAAAAAGGGTGAAAAGTTCTAAAATGACCCGCAGCCCTGCCATGCGAAAGGATAAATTCTGAGTTGAAGTCTGCAATCAATCAGAAAAGGACACGTGTTCATG
The DNA here is from genome assembly GCA_018340775.1 of Taxus wallichiana var. yunnanensis. Taxonomy (NCBI): domain Eukaryota; kingdom Viridiplantae; phylum Streptophyta; class Pinopsida; order Cupressales; family Taxaceae; genus Taxus; species Taxus wallichiana. The sequence goes on from CM031238.1 coordinate 651,922,161, forward strand.
TTGAAAATTCAATGGCTGGGGCATGGACTATCAGGGGAAAAGTTGGAATTTTTTCCCTTCTCAAAACAGATAAAAAGTGAAGCACATCCCTACAAAAAATTAGGTTATGTCATGTATTGAAGAATCGGAAATAGACAAGTGGTCATTTTTCAGTTCACATGCACTTTGGCGGACCAACAGAGGACTTTGGGAATTTTAGCCTTGTTTCAATAAAGGGTGAAAAGTTCTAAATTGGCCTGCTGCCTGATCATGTGAAGGGAAAATTTCTAAGTTAAGGCTTGTAGTCAATCAGGAAGGGACACATGGCCTACGTTGAAAAGTCAACAGCGGGGACATGGAATTTTAGGGAAAAGTTGGAATTTTTCCCCTTTTTTAAAAAAGTAGATAAAGTATAAAACTGAAGCACATCCCCACAACCAGTCAGGTGATGCCACATGTCTAAGAATGAAATCGAATAGTGGGCCTGCGGGGGAAATTGAGAATTTGAGAATTTTTCACCAAAGGGTTAAAATGTTGTAAATTGAGCCACACCCCCTTTTCCAATCAAGGTGTGCCACGCATCCATGTTGAAAAGTCAAAGTAGGCCAGAAGAGGTTTTTGAAAATTTGAGATTTTTATAAAAAAGAGATTAAATGGCAGATTTGAACAACATTTCCTCACCACTCAAATGACAAAGACGTGTTTGGCCTTTGGCGAAGTTGTGGAGGGATGGAGAAAAAGAGAAATCACACATTTTCTCCCAAATGTCAAGAAATGCAGAATTGTTCCCCAGGGTCATCGTTGCTTGGATCTTGTTTTTAACGCCATTAATGAACCAAATCTCTACAAAACACAAAAATGGATCATTCTTCATTGTTTTTCTCCATATCCTTGTCATTTCTCCATGAGATGCTTTTTTGGTTTATTATGGAGCCAAATCGATAAGTTTAAAGGGATGGAAAGTTTGGTTATCAGAGAATAGAGTTTATCGAGCATAGGTGATAAAAAGGGAGAAAACTTATCAGTAAGCACTTGAGTGCTATGAAAGTGGTTAAAATTTTGAAATGGCAAGACCACATGAAGAAGAAAATCATGAGATGCCCCCTGCTAAAATAATCATGCTCGAACTGACAAAATATTCACCTTTTTGAACCTCCGATTTTCATGAGTGTGTTTATTTCATGTCACTTTCCAAAAGTAGATCTGCAACAAACATTATTCCTTTCGGATATTCTTTTCTTGGGGAAAAATTATGGATGTATACTGAATTGTTATAAGAACATGGTTTGGGCCACGGGAAAAGGGGATTCTGGTTTTCTGGGAAGGTTGTAAATTCTGAAGTAATTCAATACAGAAGTTCTTTCTTTTCTTATTTTCCTCTGTTAAATCTCTCTCTCCTTTCTCAATTAGATGGATCATTTGTTTTGCATTCAATAAAAAAATTGTGGTTTGGTTTGTGTAATCCTCGAGAACTTTGTGTTTGCAGATTTACATCGATGGTGAAGTAATTGATCCTTTTCTATATTTTCTTGGTTCAATGTGAGCAGGGAGCTACTCTGCTATCTATATTTCCCAAAAGCATTGTTGTTTTCTTCCTTCCCATATCTCTATATTCTTCCATTCCTTCTAATTGATAATATTTTAAGTATGAAAATATTCCAGAATATTAGGGTCCAAACATTAAGAGTTGTATATTTGTACATTTTTTTCCTTCTTTCAATAAGGGAACTTCTCCCATTAAAGAGGAGGGACTTGGTGTCCCTTGATAATGGTTTCAACCCATGTTCCATTCTAAAACCCATTAGAACCTGAAAAAATGTCACCCAAGTCTCGAAGATCTAAACTCTCGATCCCAGAATCTAGTCATCTACGAAGTCCAAATTTTTGACTTCGGAGCTAGTGCTTTTGACTTTGTCGAGTCATCATTTGCAGCTCCAAACCCTCCAATCCCTAAACTCGGTGTTGATTTTAACTGGAAAACCTATTACATTCACCACCGAAATACCCCTGGACCACGTCGATTGCTTTGGAGTTCAGCCTTTTTACCTTTCGGAGACATCCTTGCCATTGCTTCGGACATACCACTTCTCTCAACTCCGAAGTGTCATCTCACCATCCCCGGATCACTCAAACCTTGATGTCCTAAGGAATTTTGGCCTTCACTTCATTCTTGCTTATTCACTTCCAAGCTTCCTTTTAAATTTTGACAAAGCTTAACCCATTTTCCTAGTTCGTCAACTAGGTGTATAAGCATCACCCCTCGTGATGCTTTCTCTTGGTCAAACTCGGGGACCTCCACATTTCTCTTTTCCTTCAACCCTACTATGAGTTCGATGTATTTGTCTTCTCCTCCATGTCAATGAGAAAATTTTGAACCAAAGATATTTGACCCACTATGTTTGTCGACCTTTTTGGCTCCTCCTAAACCACCAAACTCCTCCCTTCGTTGTGTCCCAACTCGCCAAGATGAGTTGACTTCATTCAACATGGCTTCAATGGTCGCAAGCTCAACCAAATTAACTCGACTCGTAACATATGAAAATTTGACTCTTAAGTGCATCTACCATGGCTCGCTAAGTAGCTCTTGAGCTACTTGAGGGATCCCTTTTCCGGCTCGGTGACATATGAAGGCCCAAATGCAAATTTTGTAACCCTAGACCCTATTCATTAGTGTTTTTCAAATTTCTTCATGCTTGAAGCTTAATAGGGGTTGAGTATGGGGTTTTTTTGGACTCATCATATGTTTACCCATTTTTTCTTGTTTTGGCTAGATACAAGGCCATGGGGCATGCATTTCATTATTTCCCAAGTTGGTCTTTAAGGATCAAAACCTAGAAGAGGAAAAATTCCTCGGTATAATTTACTGCTCTGGAATCAAATTGAAAGTGCTTCCAAGACCGTGAAACTACCTTTTATTTCCTTTTCTACATGTGTGGCCCATTTAGGTGCCTATGGTTATCTTGGATCCTGTTGGCCAATATTTCCTTAGGGGAAAAATTGGATAGCAATTTGGTGACTTACGGGGACATCTTCTGTTAGATGTTATGTGCTAGTAGCCTTGACATTGCATTTAGACACAAAGTCACTATATACTTGCAAATTGATCATTAACTTGTTGAATTTAAACTAGGATCTTTTTGTACTTCATTGGACTTGAACTTGTTCTGCTCACAGTACTCCAACTCTCATAATAAGTTCTCAAAAATAGGTTTTGTGAGAGTGGAAAATTGTCTTCAAAACTTATAATAATTCATGTGTAATCCTTGTGGGTAACCTATTAGCATTGAGAAGTGAGATCTGAAACCTATTTTGAATTTGATCCGTGAACCACATTAAAACCTATGTTACTTGGTGCCCGTAGCACACTGCGGGATTTTGGATAAGACGTTCTTTGAATTTTATACATCATGGAGCTCTATTAAATTTTAATTTTCTTCTTTCTTCTTAAAATTCCACTCTGGTTGGATGCTGAAGGTTGCTTCCTAATTTGGTGGAGGTGCCTAGAAGTCTACCTATGATTGATCTTGAAAGATTTTAAGAATGAAAACTTAGTAAAACTTGTCCTCAATCCTGATTTTAGTTTCTCTGCATTTGTTTTCTCTTTAAATTTGAAACTATTTCCCACAAGTATGAAATTATTTTTGTTACCAAATTCACTTGGGAGGTGCACTAAATTGCACAAAGATACAACTAGGAGAAATAAAACCTATGTCGAGGAACTTAGGGAAACTGTAATATCATCTAGAATAAAACAATGTGCATACACACTTAGAGGAATTAAAATACTAAACTAATATGTACAACGGTGAAATTTTTTTATTTCGATAACAATGTTTGAGATAGATTCCACTCGACTCAAGTCGAATTTATTCTCCTTCTAAGGTAGACAATTGGAAGGCATTACTACTCTTGCATCTTGTGACCATGTAGGGGCCATTCCATATGGCATCAAACTTGGAATTCCTTCCTAGTGTTTCCCTATCTGCATCCCATTTCAAAACTAGCCCCCCTCTTGAAAGGTTCTTTCTTTGGTTTTCTTGTCAAATGACCTCTTTACTAAGGCATGATCCTTTTCCATTACTTTCATTACACATTCTCTTATCTCTTCCAACTCCATCAACTCCTCATTCCTAGCTTCCATTTGTTTAAATTATGATAACTCCATCTATTTCATGAGCTCCAATGTGGAAAAATCCATTAATATAGGAAACATTGCTTCCTTCCCATAGACTAGCTTGTAGGGATAGCTTCTTGTTGACCTCTTAGGTCTTATCCTATCAACCCAAAAGGCTGATTTGAGCCTAGTATACAATGTCTTTTGATTTTCATCGAGATTCCTTTTGATGATCTTCATAAAATTCTTGTTTGTGGACTATGTTTTCCTGTTACACTGGGGGTAATAATTTGAAGAGGTGATCAAATAAATCCCATTCTTGATAGCCCATTCTATGATCTTGGTGCCAAGGAATACTAGAGAATTTTTGATATGATGGTAGTTGGTACTCCAAAAGCTGTCACTATTTGTTCATAGAAGTCCAGTATGATAGACTCATTTTCTTCCTTAAGTTCCACCTCTTTTGTCCATTTGGTGAAGTAATATTTTTAAATTAGGATGAATTTATAACCTTTGCTTAAGTTAGGATTAATTACTCGATGAATTCCAATCCCCACTTTGCATGAATAGTTATCAACTGAAATTGGATGTAATTGAAGCACTATATTGTAGCAATCATTGAACATTGTGGGCCAATAATAATCCACCTTAATTATTTTTAGAGTTGGTATCCATAAGGAAAATGACCTCGACATCTCCATCATGAAATTCGTGAAGCTCCTTTTTGAATTGACTTGTTCTAGTGCACCTTAATAAGACTCCATTGATGTCCTTATTAAACAAAACACTGTCAATAAGCACATATGGAATGGCTTGTGGTCTGAAATATCTCCTCTTTTATTTTCTCATTTATGAGGGAATAGACCTTCTTTTGGGATATGCACCATGTTATGAGTCCAAAAATGGGTAGACACACTATTGTTTTCTTGTTCCTAATTATCCTGTAGCACCAAAATAGCTTCATTTTCACCACTTTCTTCAACTTGTTGACTTGAAGCTAGTTGTTGACATAACCCCTTTCTGCGGACTAATTTGGTGACCTTGATCTCAATTTCTTACTCCATGACTCGAGTGATCCATCCTACCCATTTCTTGTTCAAATCCTTTTTCAAAATGAAGTCGTTGACTCCCGCATGGAATACTAGTAGTTGAATCATGTTATTTGAAACCAGTGCTTGAATTTATTTAAACTCCGTATAACTACTCGGACATGTTTCTCAATGAAGGAGTATCTAAATTCATAGTCCTCCAAGATTTGACTAAAGAAGGCAAATCAAGTTGTTCGAGATCCCTCTTTGTTTAGTTGTACTAGGTTTACAAAAATTGTATTCGAACTGCGAAGGCATAGCGCAAGAAATCATTGGAAAAGTTTGTATTTACAAGAGTAGTAGCTTGACATATTACATTCTTAATAGCATCAAAATTTATTTTCCTTCTGCATTCCACTTAAATTCCATGCTCTTCTTTAATATTAGCATTATTAGCTTGACAAGAGTGGTAAAATCGCATAGACCTTCGAACAAAATTGATCCTTCCTAATAAGCTCTTGAGATCCTTCTTATGACTTGGTAATGGTGCTGCTCGAAATGCTTCAACCCTCTCCAAATCAATTGTTAATCCTTATTTTCATACAATATTACCAATGAGGTTTCCTTCTTGATCCGAGAAATATGCACTTTTTGGGACTAAGGGACACTCTAAATCTCTTGCATCTTTGAAACACCTATCTAAGCTGAAAGAGATGACTTTACGCATACTTTAAAAACACAAAGGTGATGTCATCTAACTAGTCAATAACTATCTAATTTATCAATCCCTTGAATTCCATGTCCACTTCTCATTGAAATGTTGCTCCAACATTTGATAACCCATATAGAATTTTCCGGTAGGCATAAGTGCCCCATTTGGTGGTTAAATCTATCTTGAATTGGTCATCTTCTTTCACCATTATCTGATTATATCCCTAGTATCCATGTAGGAGAAATAATCTCTGTGAACCGGATACTACATGAATGTTTTTCTCTATTAATGGGAGTGGATTGTGATCCTTGAGATATTCCATGTTCAAGTCTCACAACTCCATGCACAACCAGATTTCTTCATTTCTTTTCCCGACTAGAACTAGATTAGCAACCCAAATTGAGTGCTTGATTGGCAATATCATGATTTCCTCTATGAGTTTGTTCATTTCTTTCTTCATGAGAGGCTCAATGTGTGGGTTGAATGGTCTTTGTTTCTACCCGATAGGCTTAACATCCAGATCTAGCTTAATTGTCTGTCTTGCCAATTTAGGATTAAATGCCTTGAGATCTTCCTAGCTCCAAGAAAAGACATCTAGGAACTTGTGGAATATTTGTATGAAATTAGATTTTACTTGCTCAATTATTACTTTGCCAATTTCAAGGGTTTTACCCTCTCTAACTGAAATATGTTCTAATCTTCCCCTTTAAATTAAGTGTTTTCTTTCACCTTCCGAACTAGTCTTTGGGATTGAAGATTGATTCCAATGTCACTAAGCATTTTGGGACCCTGTTTTTATCTATAACGGCACTACTTAATCCCCATACTAATGCTCTAATTTCTCCCGATTCTTAGTGAGAACTTAACCTCTTCTTTTAGGAAATTGATGATTTTTTGATCATTTTTGAAAACATGCCATCGTGTGTTGTTTCTAGAATTTCTACCCACACAAATACATTTATATGGGGTTGTATTGTATTTATCTTAATATTGTCAACACATCGAAGGTTTCCCCAATTGTTGCAAGTATATCTATAGATTCATTCTTTTTCCTAGGTATGGACCCGATGTGAAAAGCTTCAAAGTCCTCTATGAGACCCCACACCATGTTTTTGTAACTCTTGAGTAGGTCATTCTATATAGCATGTTGCCCCCTAACTTAATTAACAATTAGCTCACTATCCACGAATACCTGCAGTTCTTTATACCCATGTTTCGGACCAATGAAGTCCATGAATCAAATCCTCATATTCGATTTGTGTTGTTTGAACAAGTGAACTAAAATCGAAGGATGAATAGTACATGATGTATTAAGGTGATACCAACACTACACCTCCTCTAGCACCCTCCCGATCCTTAAACCATAAAAAAATAGTTTTCATACTTCGTTATCATCCATGTTTTACGGCTTGGTGATGTTAAGGATAGATGGATTCTCTTCATGTACACAATACACCCCTAATTCAGCTTGTTCCATTTCTTTGTAAGGATCAAAAGTGTGTCTTTTGTTCACCCATTCATCCAATGTCAAATCCGAGAATGCCCTCAACCTTAGTACCTACTTCAAGATCATTTGCATATTCCCCCGATCGAAGAATGAGTAGTTTACATTAATTGGATTTGGCACATGGGGCTCAATGTTAAAGTTTGTAATTGGTTCCACTGATTATTTCCTAGGCTGCATATCGTGTCTGAAAATCATATGTGACCAATCTATAGATAGGTATTTACCAATTTTGGCATTGAAATCCATTGACAAAAATAATTCAAAGAGGGACGAAAGGTCAATTACGGACACATTTGCAAAACTATAACATTTGGGCAATCATGTAGTCCGAGACTTAACCCTTTGATAATCCCAACTATTCCTATTGTTATTTCATCCAGGTCACACTACTCTTCTAGAGATGAAATCATATTTTAGGCTCAATTGATCCACTATTTTCTTTGGCATTACTTGAAGCTCGCTTTCCCCGAAATTGATCATACAATTGTGCACTAAGTTGTTCTCAATTATCTCATGAAACACAAAATGGTGGAGTTTTCAATTTTTTTCTTGGTTGACCCCTTCTTATGGTACTAAATTAATGAGAACTTTCTCCTATCTTTGGTTTGATCCATTGAAGGTAGACCAATTGGCCATTGCTACTTGTAATAAATCCCACTCTCCTGTGGTTTCTAGTTACTCCCAAATGGAAATGTTCACATGTTTCTTCATCATTTCATCTATGATGTTGAAAGGGGATAAACTATCTTTCTGCTACCCCTTTCTTGGCACAAGCTTGTCTAGAACTTGAGTAGGCACATGTGATACTATAATAGGTTTTTGGGCTAAATTTGCGCATTCGAGTTGATTTTGAATTACCAACTCCTTATGGAGTGAGGGTAGGTTGAGAAAAATCATGCTATATGGTTTCCTTCTTCTATGTTACTCTTCTTTGACCTTGTGTTAGTAGCTACACTTTGGAAAGGAGTCTGGTTAATTCTACAAAATTCCTTTGTTTTGAAATTGACCAATGTGGTTTTAGTTGGAGATGCGTCTTCTTGAGTTTCTTTTTGATGATTTTCTTCTTGAGTTGGATCTTGGGATACATCGAGGGTCTACACCATTATAGCTTGATTCAATACACCATTGAATTATGTTGATTGATTATGAGGTATATTACAGGGGTAACACCATTCATACTCTTTAGAAATTTTGTTTTAAATTGGAACCAAGGATATTGATGTTGAAACTATATTTCGATCATATGGTCGAAATGGCTTGAAAGTTTTAGGATGTCCTGGCTCGATTTTGATTTCCACCTCACTAGTGGACTATTTGACTAAAAAGGAGGCCTATTAGGTTAATATCGTGGCTGATATGGCCCGAAACTCTAAGCTTTCTTCCTCTTAAGAGTCATTAGTTCATTCCCTAGGTTTGGTAATTGTTTCATGAATTCCTATAATTCTTTTATAGTTCTTGAATAAGTGAAAGCTTCATTTTTCGCTGGTTCCTAAGGGCTATAATGGGACTCAATTCTTTTGTTTGAGTAGTTGTGGGACTCAAGGCATTGGTGTCCTAGGTGCTAACTTTTCTGCTTGAATCAAACAATTTTTTTCCTTGGTAGCTATGTTATAGGCTACTTTGGTAGCGTTTTCCTCCCACCGACCGTACCATCATTGCTATGTCATAATTTAGGGCCTTCAAGAAATACAAGAGCACACCTTGGGCATATGGTCTCATTAACACTAGGATTTAATCCCATGTCCTTTGGAATCAAATATTAAAATATGAAATCTTCTCGGTTGTAGCTCTCATGATTGTTGTCAATTGTTCCAATAAACACAAATTGTCTACCCTTTCTTGAAATTGATCACAGAGGGTTGTACACAACTAATTCTAATTTTTAATAGACCCTTTTGTTAAGCTCCTAAACCACTATAATTCCTTACCCTTGAAAGTGGATGCCAACAACCTAATTGCAACATCCATTTCATTAATCTCGTGAATTACACATACATTTGTGATGTCTTGAATGTGGTCAATAGGGGTTGTATGGTTTTCTCCTATGAAGTAGGGAATTTTTTTAGTACTACCACCTGAAATTGGATATTGAGAATTTAGGGCAAGTGGACTTCTACCCATGAAGTTGAAAAAAGTATTTGGTGGCTCTTGAATAGCAATTATGATTGGTCTAAGAACCCTAGTTGACTAAATGAAGGGTCTACCAGGTGGAGGTGTAGATAATGTCCAGTTAGGTGGAGATTGTGATATTTTTGTCTTCTTCCTCTCCTTCCTCTACCCAAAGATAATTACAGGAATAAATATATTCCCTCTTCTCCTTTTCATACCTAGTTTGAATTCTTCTCACATGCACATGCAACCTATGCTACTACACCACTAAGTTCTAACCCTTTGGAGTCGCGGATGTGTTAGGAATGAACCTATAAAGGATAGGATTTTTCCAAGATAGACACCAAACTTGAAAAAATTGAAAATGAAAACTTTGAAGGACCTACGTGTTTGATCTTCCGGAGGTTAGAATTTTTCTTGGATTGGTAGCCCTAATATACCTAAAAGCAAAGAATCCTGAAAATGTAAAATTTCTAAAACTACGAAAATGAGAGAAAATCGAAATTCCAAAACTAAAAATTTGAATATGTCAAAAATTCCAAAATGGAAAAAGGTCTGAAATCCAAAAACCCAAAATCTTGAAGTCGAAAAAACCCCAACATTTCAAAAATCAAAATTTTGAAAATCCAAGAATACACTTCAAGATTACCCCGCAATCTATCTACTTGGTGAAATTTGGACTTTTTTAACCATGGGAAACCATTAAAAATTGATTTAGGAATTTTTCACCTAAGGTGAAAAGTATGAAATTGGAAAACTTGCAATTTTCTAACTTTGAATTTCCTAAAATGTCTTCAAAGCTTGTGGGAATGACTTCCTAGTCCCACCAAGTGTGCCAAGATTGTTTACGCAAAATGAAAACACCCCTAAATCACCTCATTTTGAATGGGGCATTTGGTGTGATTGCATAAGATGGAGAAAATCCCAAAGTGTGGGACTTTGTAATGAAGAAAAAAATGCGGAGAAAGGTCGGGTTCGTATTCCTAAATCTAGACACTACATGCCCAATTTGCAGAGAAAACTATTCTGATCCTACCCTATTTGTTTCCAAGGAGAGATGGATAGAAGGATGGTAAGAAAGTAACCTATTCTAACCGGAGGTGATGCACCAATAAGGAATCCTGAATATTTGAACTTGTATAGGGATGAAATAATTTTTTTGAAGAGGGTAATTCAACAACACAGGTAAAATATGCTTATTGCAAACCCATTCACCAACTAAATACAACCATTGAGAAATTGCAATAAGAAATAAACCATGCAAAAATAACCTTAGCTTCAATGAAAGATTAGATAAGATATATGTTATCCAATTTTTCCCCTCACTCAATATTGGAAAAACATGAGACTTCACGGAGAGAAAATGGAAGGATCAATTTGACCATAGGAGCTAGAAATTGAAATTTGAGGCTCAGATTAATAGGATAATGACACGAAATGATCACACTAGGTCAGTTGTGAGTCAATAATGACTCGTTGAGCCAAAGACATGAAGATTTGGTAGTTTCAAAATGGCTAAGAAATTCATAGAGCAGAAATTCTTGAAGTCTGAAATTTTCGGACTTCGAATTGAGAAATTCAATATTCTCTCCACACAAAACAAAAAAAAATGAGCATAAATCTCAAAGCCCCAAAATTTTTCGAGGTCAATGACGCAAGAACTTTGGATCTCGGAATTGGAGAATTCCAAATTAGTGAGCTTAAAAGTCCTAACACCCCAAAACCCCGAGGTCAAAAAGGCTCCTATGGTTTTTGAAGGTCAACGCATTTTCGAGGTTAGCTGATTTGGGGGTAATTTTCTTAGGTGAATTTTAGGAACTCGATAGAATGGAGTTTGAAAATGGGAAAGGTTAAATTCTGAAACCCGAAGTCTGAATTTTGGCCTTCAATTTTAGAGGTTTGGGTGAGTTGGGTCGATGAACAAGGCCACAGGACCTGAAAAAAAAAAGGTCTAAACCCAAAGCCCCGAATCCCCAAAACTTGAAGTCCTAAATCACCAAAACCTGAAGTCCCGTATCCTCAAACCCAAAGTACTTGATTCCCAAAACCCTAACCCCGAATACAAAAAGGTCTAAAACACAAAGTCAAAATTTCGGACTTCGAGGGTTTCAAAATTTTGAAAATTTTAGCTTGAGTGATGAATAATATCACGTGACATGATTTCAGAATCTGAAATCCAAAGTCTGAATTTTAGACATCAAAATTTCAGTATTTCGAACTCTCAATTCAGCTTGAGTGATGACCGATGCATCGATCTCCGAAGTGGAAAAGCTAGAAGTTCCAAATCTTGAAAATCCAAAATTTCCTATTTCATAGGATGTGATGCAATTTGAAGTCTGAAAAGGTAGAGATCACCACCCACTTTTATCACAGTATGGCACCCTCATCTTCAGTTAGCCATAAATTTTTACTGGAAGCTCGATTTTAACAAAATTGGACTTTTTGGAAATCCATTTGTTTCCTCTACATGATGAAATTCAGTCTACTATCTTATAGAAGTGTTCCATATTTCTCAACTATTATAATCATGAAGGCATGCACTTCCTTTCTTCCCCAAAAAGGTAAAGTACATGGAGGTATGGGTTTTGCATTGGTACACATCATTATTGCAGAAATTTTTAATGCATTTTAGGGTGGTTGAAGCATTTTTTAAATTCTTCTCTCTCTCTTTCTCTCATTATTCTTATATATTGTAAGGAGGGGTTCATTTCAAAATGTTGGACACCTTGTATATGCCCCTCCCTTCTTCTTGTCTATAAGATATTTTTGAAGATTCCAAACCTCCCTACTAGACATTGTAATGCAAAATATGTGCCTTTGGCCATAAATGTGATGTATTGTATCAAATTTGAGAGAAATAAAATCAGATATATGGATGTTTCAAACCCTATTTTGTGTTCTATTGCATCTTTTTGATATTTCATTGCATGCAAGGTTATTGTGTATTGTTTTGTTTTCATTACAAGATTCTAGTTGTGTTGTGTTTATTGTGCAGGTTGTTCAACACTCCTTGGTGCATCACCTTCCCTTAGAGTAGGATTTAATTTTCATGCATTTTCTCTAACTCTTTATCCTTGGGAAAACATTATATTAGTGTTAGATCTACAACTCTCTGTGATTTGGAGTAGTTGGCACTACGATAGGATAGGAAGCCAGCCTTCTCTAGAGGGTTATCCCAATTGCAAAGTCCCACACTTTAGGATAACTCCATGTTTGATGAATCGCACTGACCTCCTCGACCATTCACTTACAAGAAATCAAGGGTGATTTGATTTCTCCATAAGAATACATTAACACAAAATAGGATTGAAAATATTTTAGAGATCTATATTACTACTCCAAAAGTTAATACATTGCATTACAAGGGTCCAAAAGGCACAAAATTTTCTTTACGGTTTCAATGGGAGGCTTGAGCTCCATAATTTTCTCATGGACAAGAAAAAAGGGAGGGGAAAAGGAAAAACATCCAACCTTTTGAAATGTGCCCCTCCTTACAATTTATAGAGGAATATTTTAAGAGAGGAGAGAGAAATAAAAACCTAAAATTACCGAAAAATCCTTCCAAAATCATCATTAAATCCTCCAATGAGTGCTTGAATAAATTAAAAATATCTTCTTCATTAATGGCATTGCCTTGTGGAAGAAGAAATTAACCTTAACTACACCTGATTCTAGCCCCTATCTCTTGTAGCTTAATTATGATTTTATCTTCACCTACCTCATTAATTTACCTCTGCAGCCACTCTATGTTGTAGTGCTTGGAAATAAATTTCCAAAGTGAGTATAATTTTATTAAAAATGGTGGAGTGTTGTAAAAGTTATCCTAGTTTTAATTTTTACCATGGTTTGGCTCTACACGAATGCATCGAGCTCCATCTTAACCTACTTTGAGATTTGCTTTGAATTTAACTCACCACAATACACTACACAACTCGGCAAGGTAGAGTCCCACCAACCGCTTTGAATAGGCATTCAATGTAGCTCGGTGTCTAATGTAGTTTTAGTAGATTGTTTAAATTAAACTGGAGGGAACCAATGTTTTTTTAGGATTTCGACTATACCCCTTCGGACATCTCATGGCTACATCCCCGAAAAACATATTTTCCCTAGCTCAAAGGCTCCTTTGCCGAAACCCGAATAACTCAACCTCTCGAATCTACCATAGCTTGTCATGCGCCCTCATTTTATGTATTTTGGGATTTAAACTTTAGTAATCCATGCCACATTCACTTCATACATTACATTCTCAAGACCCTAAAAAAACCTCCCCGAGTCCTGAAGATCTAAACTCCCGAACCCCAAATCTACTCACTTTCGAATTTTGAAAATTTCAGACTTCACACATTGCACTTTTCAGAATTTTCGGCTCATCATTTCCCGAGCTCCATGTCCTTTAATCACTAAACTCAAGCACCAATTTGACCCCAAAAAATTGTTAGGTTTACCTCCAAAAGACCCCGTGCCATGTTGATTACTTTAGATTTTGGGTTTTTTCCCATTTGGATACCTACTCCCCATTGCACGCAGACATCCCACTTCACTAAACTCCAAAGTGTTAGCATGTCATCCCCAAATCACCAAACCCGAAAGTCTACAGGACTTTGAGCCTTCAATTTATTCTAGCTTGCTTGCTTCCGAGATTCCTTTGGACTTTTCATAGAGCTCGACCATTTTCCTATTCCATGAGCTAGATGTCTAGGAATCACCCTCCACAATTCCTTCTCTTGTCTCGATCTCGGGAGCTCGGCCTTTCTCTTTTCCTATGACCTTTCTATGAGCTCGGTGTATTCATCTTCTCCTTCATGTCAATGCATCATTACTAAACAAAAGCGAGCTGACCCACCGTGTTTGGCCTACCTTTTTGGATCCTCCTAAATTATCAAGCTCCTCCCTTCACCATTTCCCAACTCACCAAGGCACGTTGACTTCATTCAACTCACTTGATTCGTGAGATCTACCAAATAAAATCACCCCATAACATATGCTTGTTTGACTCCAAACCGCATCCAACATGGCATGCTAAGTAGCTCGCTAAGCTACCCGATGAGCCCTTTTCTATCTCGGTGGCCTATCAAGGACCAAATCCAATTTTTACCCCCTTGACCTTATTCATTGGATATTTTATAATTTCTTCCTACCCGAGGCCTGATAGGGGTGAGTATGGGGATTTTTAGATGCATCATATTTTTCCCAAATTTTCTTGTTTTGGCTAGAAGCGGGCCAATAGGGCCCACATTTCAACATTTCCCAAGTTGTCATTAAAGGATCAAAACCCATAAGATGAAAACTTCCTCAATATCATTTCCACTGGAATCCATGAAAAGTGCTTTTGAGACCCCGAAATTCCTATTATTTCCTTTTCTACCACAGGGGCCATTTACGTGTCTATAGTCCTCTTGTATCCATGTTGGCCAACTTTTCTTGAGGGAAAATTTTGATAACAGGTACCCATAAGGTACAACCATCATACTCGGCGATTCGCTAGGATCGGACCAATAGGTTTGGTACATCATAGTATAGGAGGGACCCCTTCTCAAAGAGGTGCAGTAAGATGTTTCATTTGAGGGTCCCTTGATCACTACATGTGTATGTTTCCATACAAAACCACCACCATTTAGAGACAAAGATCTCTTATCTCTGAGAAGACAATGACAGAGGTAGGACACATCCATCGTGTCTACGGATTAGCAGATAAACACTAGGTGGATCATTAAACCACGATTATCAAGATGACATATAGTATCAAGGGTATTTATGTGTCACCTCTTTTTAATTATGGAGCATCAAATTCATTTATATCACCATATATAATGGACCAATGTGGGCTAGTGGTGGCTAGGTAGCCAGATAGTTGGTAGGTCGAGTTGGCCTCTAGGGCCAAACTCATAGTGGATACCTACGTGGAGAGTTGTATACTTGATTTGGGAGTATTATCCACTACCTTGGACCTTCGAGTGTTTCCTTTAGGATCCTATGAGGTTGTTCTAGGAATGGATTGGCTTGAGTCTCATCAGGCCAAAGTAGATTGTAGGAGTAAGATCATTGAGTGTTAGGATGACCTTGGGAATTTAGTTGCTATTTTTGGGATGTAGAGGCTTATTTCCTTACGTATGATCTTGAAAATGCAAGTCAAGTAGCATATGCACAAGTGATGTTAGTTATTTGCGATTCAAATTAGTGATCAATCGAGAGCACTCTAGAGCATTCACCTCTTGATGAGCATGTAGTATTGAGGGAGTTTTTAGATGTATTTCCAAGTGAGCTTCCTAGGTTACCACCCCGTAGAGAGGTGGATTTCACCATAGACCTAGTACAAGGAACAATGCTAATTTCTAGGAGCCATCTCGGATGACAACTCCGAGCTTCATGAGCTCAAGATTTAGCTATAGGAGTTGTTAGAGATGGGCCTCATTTTCCTAGTGTGTCTCCATGGGGGTACCAATTATTTTTTTGAAGAAGAAGGATGGTTCTCTCAAGCTTTATGTTGATTTTAAGTAGCTAAATAAGGTCACAATAAAGAACCATTATCCACTTCCGATGACTGATAACTTGTTTGATCACATGAGGGGATCCAGAGTGTTGTCTAAGATTTCTCTCATGTCATTATATCATCAATTGCGTATTGCAAATGCAAATAATCACAAGACTACTTTACGCACTCATTATGGGTATTATGAGTTCATTGTTGTAACTTTTGATTTGACCAATGCCCCAACTATTTTCATGAGCCTCGTGAATGGGGTTTTGAGGACCTTTTTGGACCATTTTGTCTTGGTTTTTCTGGATGATATATTAATATAATCTCATTCTCAAGGAGGAACACAAGTAGCATTTGAGAGAGGTACTATAGGATTTTAAGGATCGAAGATTTTTGGGAACCTAGATAAGTGCAATTTATTTCAATCATAGATTCATGAATTGGGTCACATCATTTCGGAGGTTATATCTTGGTTGATCCTTGTAAGATTTTATCTTTTCTTGATTTTCTATTGCCCACAGTAGTGCTAGAGGTGAGGAGTTTCATGGGATTAGCAGGGGTACTACTGCAGGTTTGTAAAAACATTTTTAGGACTACACATCTTATTACTTATCTTTAATGGAAAGGGAAGAAATTTATCTAGTCAAAAAAATGTGAGCGATATTTTAAGTTATTGTTAGTGCAAAATCACATCACCCCTAAATGTTCTAGTATCTGAGTGGGGCATTCGGTGTGATTGCACAACATTAGACCATCTCTCAATTTGTGGGACTTACAAAACTTGAGATGGACCTCCAGAGAAGGTTTGTTCCTTCTTCCTAAACTACCTGCCATAAGATACTCCAATGCAGGTAGACCTAATCTATCCTAATCTAACCATTCTAAGGGGCCAGGGAGAGAGAGAGGGTGAAAGAGATCCTACACTAAGTGGTGATACACCAGAAAAGGAAGTGGCTGATCACGAGATCTGACTTTTGAAGTGGAGAGAGGTGAGCAGAGGAGAGGGTGGACAAGATGCACCACGGACCAGAGATAGATTTCACATGGAACACCACTTCAAAACCCATGAAGAACGCTCCTAAAACTTGCAATAAACATCAAAGTATGCATAGTATACCCTGTAATGATGAGAGGTAAGAAGAGACAACAAAATAAGCAAGGATGGATAGAAGCATCATGAAACATATTTTATTGCTCCAAAAGTTACACGGTACATCATCAGTGGGAAAGAGGTAAGAAAATGCCATTATAGAGCCATGAGAAGAGGCTTAGACTCCACATTCTACCCTAAGGAAGAAAGAGAGAGGGGGCAAAGGAGAAACAATGACCAACCTGTTTAAATATGCCCCTCTTTTACAATATATAGAAGAATGAGAGAGAAAGAGATAGGGAAAATCAAACTCTGTTCCAACCACCCCTACGGTGTATTGAATCCTGCTTTGAAAGATCAACCATTGTCCCTTAATTCCCCCAATAAATTTGCCTAAAATCTATCAAGTCCACCACTCTTTGTTTGTTTCGTGTGTTGAAGAAGGTGTTATCACCAAATCGCAGCACCCTTATGTTTATATAAGTTCATATACTTGAGCTCACGGTGTGATCGGATAACATGGGTACTATCTCCAAGTTGTGGGACTTGCTACTTGAGATAGACCTCCAGAGAAAGTTGGTTCTTGCTCCTAAACTACCTACCACAATCTACTCTAATGTAGGTAAAACTATCTTTCCTAATCTAACTTTCTAAGGGACCAAAGAGGGAGAATTCATGAAAATTAAATCCTATACTAAAGTGGTGATACACCAGAAAAGGAGGGTGTGAGAGTAGTATTCCAATGTGTGAAAACTAGGATTAAAATGCATACTAGAAGGGGTGATAACAGTTCTCCACAATCTAAAAATGCATTCAAAACAATGTTTCATACATGCACAATAATAATAGATCCTTGCAAGAGCATAAAGTTAAACACAATACACTTGTAATCAAGTTTGAAGGGGCAAGAAGAATGCAAGAAAAACAACAAGGGAAGATGCATCCACAAACTTATATTTTATTGCTTCATGATATGCACAGTTCAATCTGTTACAAGATAAGGGCCTAGATCACCATGTAAGGATTCTAAAACAAGGGTATACAAAAATTGGCTTCACAAAGCAATTTTGGTAGATATTTTATATAAAAACTACCTCCTCTTACAATGAGCCCAACACTCCAATTTATAGGAAAATAAGAAGAGAGAGAGAAGGGGAAAATGGAAATCCCAAAATTTTTCCTTCAACCAGTTGTAAGAGGAACTAAATGGAGTGAAATGATTGTATGTTACTTGTAAAAGGCTCCCCATACTATCCCAAAAAGTGCTGCGAGAGAAAGAACGATGACCATGCCTCTTAATTGCACTCCCATTACCAAATAAAACACTGTCATGAACCCGGCCACATTTTATGAAAAATCCCCATCTATTTCTCATCAAATCCATAATTTCTTGATTTCTATGCATCGGTCTTAGAGACACAATTCCAATGGTAACAATTTTGTGCGATTTCATTGAGAAATGCAAAAGTTATGGCCTTCTACGAGTACGGGTAGCTATTTTGGAGTCCAGCGGGCATTTTTTTGTCATTTGACGGAACAAGCATTGACTGATCAGGGCCGAATATGTTTCTTTCATTTAAATATATTTACCCTTTTGATGTAGAGGATGTCATGCTCATTCCAGAAAGTCCAATTTTATGAAAATCGGAGCTCGGAGTCAAAAGTTATGGCCGTTTGAAGTTCGGGAGGTCAAACTTTGACTTTTCCTTTGAATTGTGGGTATTTTGAAACAATCGAGTCCGCATGTCCCGGCTGTCCTGGACACATTCTTATGCATTGGCTGATTCGGGCCTGCTGGTCCCCATTTGTGGCCTTTTCACCCTTTAGCATCCCACACATCCCGCGCGTACTTTTTGTCCCGATTGTCCCTGACAAAAATCTCCAGAGCCACCCACAAAATACTCGACTTGCGATAAATCAGCTGATTCATGTCCCGAGCATACTTTCATCCCGGCTGTCCCGCACCACGCGAACAAAAAATTCTACTTTTTCTCGATTGTCACTACCTATGGCCATTTCAGCTTTACGGGTCCTGTGCGCCCGACGTCCCAATTGTCCCCGTGGACCACCTGGACAAAAATTATGACTTTGTCAATTCCGTTGTATTACGGCCGCGAGCTTGGTACGATGAAATTTAGTACTATCCAAACTGGTATGACACAGTAGCCTTCGGACCCACAATGCATTTAAAATAATCCTGCGACTTCATTTTTGCATTTTTTCAATTTTTTCTAACTCGTTGGGATTTTTTCTTGGATGGGAGAATTAGAGAGTAGCCAAAGGGGCCACTGAAAACATGATTTTGGTCATTGAATAAATCTACTTGCTTGGGACTCAAGGATCTGATATATGTTATCAAAATATACTTCGAGGGTGAATTTTTGATAGCGAAGGAAGAATGACAGATTAAATAAAATCTAATCTGGTTGTTGAAGTAATCATATCCTACATTAATGACATGAAATACATTTTTCTATTGTTAACACACCTAACCTTCTCAAAATTAGGGTTTTAGGCCCCCATGGCATGGGCGAGATTGAGACCTTTCCAAAAAAACTATCTTGCCCAAATCAGATTTTATAGTTGAAAGATATGGTTGTGTAAAGATCGGGGTCATAGGCGTGAAATATTTAAAGAGTCTATCCATACCGGGTCCACGTGGCAACCTCACACATCTTAAAGATTCAACTCCTCCCTTTCACTCTTCAAATCATGTTGGAATGACACATGGCGGCTTCCGGGATCCTCGGCTCCTTGTATTTTTCCTACATCCCTCCTATTAGTGGCGACAATGTGACCGTGACCCGAGCCACGTGGAGGCCTCACACTCATTTAGAAACCCCACCCAGATTTTACCTTTGATGTTACGCGTATGAGACACATGGATGCCTCTACAAGATTTTGGAAGGTTTAATAGCCGACCTTACCTCTTCAGACTCTAGGACACGTGGTGGGTTGGTGCTCGTTTGGGAACTACCTTTTGGGCCATGCCTTTGAAATTGCACTGGTGAGAAATGTGGAGGGTTGGCACATGCTTGGGGACCACCTCTAGATTCACCTCTTGAAAGTGTGTCAAAGAGACACATGGCTTCTTCCACTGGCTTGCCCTATCTCTTTGTATTTTGGCTAACTCCCCTTTGCTTGACGGGGCCATATGTCTGACCCTGACAAGTGTGAAGTTGGCACTCATTTGAGTCTCCGCTTTGGGTTCTTCTTTTAAAGTTGCACCAAGATGACATGTGGCTCCCTCCGTGAGCCCTTTGACTTTTAAACTACGACTCTATTTCCCTTTCGGACCTGGGACATGTGGAGGCTTGGCACTTGTTTGGGACTGGCTTTTGGGCTGTGCCTTTTGAATTTTGCCGATGAGACACGTGGAAGCTTCCACTGGCTCTTCCATAATTAGCTGATTTGGGCTTACTACATTTCGTACCCTACAACACATGGAAATCGCACTCATTTGAGACTTCACTCTTTGGACCCGACTTGGTGTTGCGTTGATGAGACACGTGGAGTCTTCAACCGACACCCTTATACTTAGTCATTCTAGATGGGCGGCTCTGTGCCCTTTTTGACCTAGACCACGTGGAAATCATGCACTTGTTTGGGGTCTCCATTTTGAATTCTATCCTTGGAGTTACGTCATTGAGGCACATGGTAGTTTCCATGGCCTTTCTCTATACTTAGCTGATTAAGGCCCACTCCTCTTTCTCCATTTTTTGGATTTTGGACATGTGGAAGCTGTGCGCTTGTTTGGAGACATTGTTCCTCTTACACCTTTAAAGGTGCGCCTATCGAGACATGTGGAGGCTTCCGCTTGACTGATACTTTTCAATGGCTGATGAGACCTCCTCCGGGTCATAGATGTGTGGTGGGTTGGTGCACATTTGGAGACTACCTCCAGATATTTGCTTTGAAGTTACACCAAGATGACGTGTAGAGGCCTCCGCTAGTTCTAAATTTTCAATGGTCACTTTGTCCCCATTTTTACCTTGGACACATGGAGGGTTGGCACTCATTTGGAGTCTCTTCTTTGATGTGCATTTTGGAATTGTGCCAAGATGATGCATGGCACCTTCTGCGAGTTTGTTGTTCGGCCCCGAGTCAACTCGTATATGGAAAAGTCCAAAACTTTGAGTCTTTCCCCGCCTTCTTCCTTTTATGCGCTCTGGATTCCTTTGATGTCATTGGCCTCCTCACTGACCTTGTTCCTCCATGTCGAGCTCACCTTCATATTTTGACCCTGCTCTTTACTTAAGTTGAGCCTTGCCTACCCCTCATTTAGGATCGATTATAAGTTCACGGGATAGAGCCGACCCTTTTGCTTTTCTTGTGCGAGGTCATATTTGATCAATTTTTTTGAGGGGAAAAATTGAGATAACAGTCTGGTGTATCACAGGGACATCTACCTGTTAGATGAAAAGACCAGTAGCCTTATTGCATCCATTAGGCATGGAGTCACAAATAATAGACTGGTACAGACCCCTTTCTTGAAATGGACTCCCCGATTACTTGCATTTTCTGACCCCGAGCTTGCCCCGCTATGTGTACTCTCAAGTTTTTATAAGAAAACCTTGGAAATGAGGTTTTTGAGAGTAGAAAGTTGTATTGACCCGGGCTCTCATCTATCCCTAAAATGGACTTTAGGCATATTGAATTGCATGGTGATAAAACCTGCAGAGCAACAAAACACAACAACACACTATGTACAAGATTTAAAATCATACATATCATAAGTGGGATATGAAGAGTGTAAAAAGCACTTCTTCTACTGAAATAAAAATCTACTCCTACTCCTACACTAATCCTAACAAATAAATCTTAAACAAATCCTACCACAAGCATGGAAAAATAACTTCCCTTTCTCAAAAGGGATAGCCATGTAAATGATTTGACACTGGAATATGGCTGCTTGTATGACTGAAAAACTAACAATAAGTTGGTCCTCCACCCAAATCGTCAAGGTATCAACATAAATCAAAAATACCCCTCAAGTTTATTAACATTGGACTCCTGGAGGTGCTGATGGTGATGTTTGGTGCTTTGATACTCAACCCCATGCCCTAAAGTGGGCATGACTGGTTCTAGATTCTCCCTTGGCTCTAATGAAGCCAAGTACCTGATTGGGCAAGGTCTAGTCCTTTGAATTTTAGCATTTTTCTGAAACTCAACTCCAAGAATGGAGTCTTCTTGCTTACCTTCCTAGATGGATGGTGTGAGAGAGATGATGACATCCTCTTTCTCCTTCCCTTCCTTCTCCTGTGAAGAACATGGAAGATCATGGTCTTCCAACCTTGGTTTCAGAGAGTTGTTATGAAGTGCAGGCTATTGCACTTGGATGTTCTCCTTCATGGCAGCATGCTCATATGCTTGGAAGGTGGATGATGGAGGAGAAAATGATGTGATCTCCTCAGGCTCCTCTCCATCAAAGCAATCCTCCAAGTCTAACAAGAAATATATCTCCTTATTGTCTTGTTACATGTGCTCTACCTCCTCCATGGTGTCCTCCTGATTTAAAACTTGCTCACCATGGTTCCCCTCTTCCTCAAACATGTAGTTTGAAATATCAAAATCTTCTTCAACATTAGATCTTTAAGGGGATGAAGTGGGAGGAAGAATTGAAGGTTCTTCTATGGCCTCGCTCCACATGTAGAGCCTCGAAACTATATGGTCCTCTTGTTGGTACCCAAATTTAATCTCCTTCAAAGGCCGAGCAGCATCATGGATTTAACAGGACACTCAGAGGCAGATAGATGATTATGTATGTCGTTTTGTAGCTAGGGAAGCAATCTATCGACTTTTAGCACTCAGGCTTTGAAAAGGAGTGGGTAGCACCTTAAGAGGATTTGATCTATCCTCACTATTTTAGGTTGTGCCTTTCAACCAAGGTAAGAGAACCCTTTTGTAGCTTGTTGTTTATGGAGGAGATGGAGATGTCCTTCCTAATGAAGTTGTTAAGGAGACCTTGAAGAAAATATGATCAATGCAACAAAATCTAACTCTCACGAGTTGTCACTCTAGATAGTGGAGATATTCTCTAAGCAAGGTTCAAGCTACTAAAGACATTTGGAATCCTGATTGTTTCTACATTTTTGGTAATAGAAACTATGCATTTGTATACATACATGAAAAACAGGGTAGTATGGGTAGGATTGGTTGTTTTAAATGATTTTTGGAGGGAGGTGAGGTAAAATGAACTTGTTTTGCTAGATATTTAATAATTTTTTTCAAAATGGAAAGCTTAGACAACAGAATGCTTCAGAATAGCTAAAATTTTCCTTTAACCAGAATATGTGCTTCAATGGAGGCCCAGATTAGCACTTTTTCACACAATCTATGAGATTATAACATGAAGGCTCGAGTTGGAAGACCCAATAAAGCATCAAGACTGAGCCCAATCACGCCTGAGGTATACCCAGAGGCTTACAGATAATCTATGTCAACAGATGAAAGAAAAGTGATTTTAAATTGTTTATTTCACTCCCAGATGAAATCTCTTCTAAGAAATGAAATTACAGATGCCACTAAACTATCACAAGGATTGAGACCTATCTTATTAACACATATTTTGATACAAGATTGCAACAAGAACAAGAAAAACTACTTTCGGACATTCAAAAATTAAACGAACACATTTTTCTTAAGGCCAACACAGAAATAACTCGAGTTTGATTAAATTTATCAAGTAGGGAAAAGTTTCTAGAACAATCTCGAGCTTGTCGGTGGCTGTACACTCACAACCACCTTGGCACGATCAAATTTAAATCAAAAGAGCTATACAGAAGCTTCTTAGACAACTTCTTAAAAGATAGGCTTTGTCAAATTTTCCTCTTAGGAATTTTCTTTGACCTCTAACACTCTAACCTCTAACCATTTGCACGATAAATTTTTGCCATTTATAAAATTTACAACATATCCTTTTCCCCAAAAATCTAGATCTTTGAGTGGCGCCGTGTTTTCCATGATCATGATCGTGATTCCCAAAATAATATGTCCAAAAAGTCACTAGGTCCTCGGGGAAGGTCTCTTCAAATATCTCCCGCATTCAACTCCTTCCTCTGGTAAAATCACTCTTCCTTCTATTCGCCAACCACTTCCACCCCTAATCTATCAAATTTGGCTCTTTACATGCTCAGGAGAAGAAAAACGGAAGATCATATCAAGCTCAATAGCCAGATCATTTTAATGGTGATAGACATCTCCAGATCTCCCCCACCAAACATAGATATCAAAATTAACTCCTCTCTTTGTTTGGCATGTAGGAAATACCAAGAAATCATGAATACTCACACTTCCAGAGTCTTTTCAGTAAAAATGGGGAAAAATTAGATTCGAGACACACAAATATCGTTGATCTTTATTTTGAATTTGGGTCGTCCACGTGGACGATTTAATTTTAGAGCAGACCTGCAAGTTCTCTTTTTCCTTTTACAACTTTTGGAAAAAAGTAAAAATTTCACATTTTGCTCTACACCTCTACCCTTGAGAAATGAGCCTAACACGTGTCATAAGGTGGGTCCTAAAGGAACCATGGCCAAATTCTTCCTTTTCATCTCTTTTTTTTTGGAAAAGGGAAAATTTTCAAAGTTTTCCCTGCAGCTCTACCCTTGAAAAATGGGCCTGACATGTGTCCCAATGTGGGTCCCATTAGAACCACGCTTCCTTTTTCACTTTTAACTCTTTTCTCCTAAAAGAAAAAAATTTCAAATTTTCCCCAAGGGTCTGCACCTCCACCGTTGACCTTGAAACAAACCTTGATTGATCCTTTGTCGGACATTGCGGGCCATTTTTGATATTTTAACCCCTTTGAGAATAAGAGGCAAAAATTCTAAGTTTCCCCTGATGGTCCACTTCCCCACCCCTTTTTACTTTTCAAACTTCCACATGTCACAATGGCGCACCTTGAGATAGTCCCCAAAATTTGAGACCCTGAAAGAGCGCGGGCTCGCCACATGTCCTAGCCTAGAAAAGTGTGTCAGAGTCTGAAGCAATCTCCTTTAGCTGTTGAAAAGTCCAAGAAAAATGCAAAGTGATCAGAGGCCTACAAGTGTCCTCTTGACACTTCTTTAAAATGAAACTCAAGGGTTGATCCCGAAACATGCGTAGTTCCTCCACATGTTCCAGACCTGCCAAAACCTTTTGAAAAATGACGAAGTATGGGAAGACCCGGCAGAAGCCTCCACGTGTCTTCATGGCATAATTTCAGAATGGTGCCCAAAGTGGAGAACCTCAATGAGCACGGATTCGCCACATGTATCTTTTTCGCCAAACTATATCAGCTTCATAAAAATTTGTTTAAGTCTGGGAAAAGTAGTGGAAACCTCCATGTGTCCTCCTGGCGCAAGTTCAACGCCAAACCTAAAAGTGAACTTTCAAATGAGTGTCGTTCCTCCACATGGAAAAAATTTTTAGTCAATGTGATTCATATAATTTTTCAAGTACGAAATCGAGCCGTGTCCAACCAAAAGAGGCTACGTTTCTTGTTGATGCAAGGATGTAAATTTAACCGGAGATATGCCCATCAAACCGTAAAATGTAGAAAAATGACCATTTGAGCCCGAGATGAAATTTTTTCCAAGGACAGAGGATTTAGAAATGTTACAAGGCTCAAATACATTCCTTAGAGCTACATCCATTCATTTTCCTTAAGGTATCCAGGATGAAAACAATAGGTAAAACAATTCCTGACTGTGGAAAATTGAAAGAATGGGATAGCCCGAGTTTCACACCCAAATTGCAGACTCTTTTGGATGAACAGAGGAATGAGGAAAAAACTATGGATCCATAAGTGATTCGTGACTCGGAAAGGATTGATAATAGAAACCAATGGAAGGTAGAGACCTCTCGAGCACAACATGGTGGGGGGAGAAAATATAGCAGAGGCCATAAATCGATAGATTTCAAAGGCAAAATGGGTCGAGACTATTTTGAGCACAACATAGTAGTAGGCTCAAAACAATTCTCCTTCATGATAGCAGGATCATATTCTTATAAGGTGGATGATGGAGGAGAAAATGATGTGATCTCTTCAGGATCCTCTCCATCAAATCAATCCTCCAAGTATGCCAGGTAATTTTCCTCCTTGTTGTCTTTCTGCATGTGATCTATCTCCTTCATGGTGTCCTGATCTGAAACTTGTTGTCTTGTTACAGGTGCTCTACCTCCTCCATGGTGCCTTCTGATCTGTAACTTGATCACCATGGCTCCCTTAACTTTCAAACATGAAGTTTGAAAGATCAAACTCTTCTTCAACATCATATCTTAAAGGAGATGAAGTAGGAGGAAGAACTGAAGGTTCTTCTGTAGTCTGCTCCACACTCGAGGCCTTTGAATCGTATAGTCCTCCTCCTCTTTTGCAAATTCAAACTCGGACACCACCGGCTCTTCAACCTTGACCTACTCTATTGGCCTAACCATCAAGGGGATCTTTGTAAATAAAATTTAGCACCCAACTCATCAGATTATCATTATTTACTTCTTGTTGTGCTCCTCTTCTTGTTGTTCTTGATTGGATTCTTGAGTATCTTCCCAACATGGACTTGGGAAAGTAAGAGGAGTGGCAGGTTGGGGTTCAACTAGCTTTTAATTTTTTTTTGGTGGGGAGGAGGTGGAAGTTCTTAATTATTTGGAGGGATGACTGTTTGGAAGGGAAAAGGGTAGAAGAACTGAAATGGGATGGTAGACTAGGGGATGGAGAAATGGATTTCACACTTAGGAAACAAACAATGGGAAGCTTGGAAATTGAAGCTCAAATTGAGATGGTGTTGCTTGAGGAGTGGAGATAAAATTACCGAGATAATGGTGCAGGGATTTACCTATTGACAAGGCTTCCCGGCACCAAATTCATAGGCCTCAATATCCTAAGTCCATTGTGCAGAAGTTGGGGCAGCATTTCAACCATGAAGTCTAGCTTCTCCCGATGGCTATGATGTCTTGGGAAAGGGCCCTCCCATGGAAAAAGTACCCTACAACCAATCTCAAATTCCTTCATTCGTGCTACTCCCCTTGACTGAACCATGTCGGCATCCATTTTTTGAATCTTCTCGAGTAGACTAGCATTCTCCACATAGTTGTCACCATTGTATGCGCCCCCTTGTTCTTGATAAGCTCCATGGCCAAAATGACTTTGACTCTTCTCATATGGTAAGCATAATGGTCCCGGATCTGATTATAATACGATCCGGAGGAGTTGGGAAATAAATTGGAGGTGGATTGTATTGATGTAAGTGTGAGTTAAATAAAGGTAATGACGTCATGATTACACAACCTCATGGAATGGGATAAAATGAAAGATATGGAAGAAGAAAATGGATGAAATGAGTGGAAATGGATGGAAAAGGTTTTTAATTCATGGAATGGGGTTTTTACCAGATGGAGTTGCCAAATGTGCCTAAAAGTGCCTCCAAAGGCTGAAATATTCACCAAGAGCACATCAAACCTGATGAAGTGAAGTGGTAAGGTGATTTAGACCTATCCCACAGGGTGTACCAAAAAAGCTGTTAGTGTAAAATCACAGCACCCCAAATGAGTTATGGATCTACTTTTCTAAGGCAGACTCATTTGGTGTGATTTACATAACATTGAACTTCCCCAAGGTGTGGGACCTTGCGAATGGGAAAGCTCTCTAGAGAAGGCTGGTTCCTCTTCCTAAACTACCTGCCACAAGCTATTCCAGTGCAAGAAAGCTAATCTAATCCTAATCTAACTTACAAGGAGAGATAAAAATGGAAAAATAGAGCCTACACTCAAATGGTGATACACTAGCAAAAGAAGCAAGATATTCTATTGAGGGAGAAAGAAATAGATAAAATGAGATGAGGGAGGTTAGACAATGACACGGCCTAGATCTTAAAATTCGCCATTAAACTCCATGAAACATAACATCCCGAACCTACAAACGTGAAATACATGCATAAAAAAACAAATCTGGAAGAGAGAGAGGCATGGAGAAACAACAAAACGATGCAAAGGGTTGAAGAACACCACAATAACACATTTTTATTGCTCTAGAAGGTCCACAGAACATTAAATTTCTGTAATAGAGGCACAAATACATTTTCCGGGCATGGGAGAAGGTTCGTTGCTAAAAAATGGTGTCGAGAAACAAATTTGACACATTTTCACTATGCCCGAATGTCTCTACCTCTCAAACGATAAGTGTTACAATATATATAGAAAGAAAATAAAAAGAAGAGGGAAAAAATGAATCTTGCTCCAACCACCATGAGAAATGCATCAAATCCTTCTTTGAAAGTTCAACCATTGAATATCAATGTCTCCTACAGATCTACCAACAATATGTCATTTTTGGTTCCCTAGCTTATTGAATCGAATCAGATCTGGTAGTTGAAGAGATTGGATTCTGCATTAATAGAGTGGAAGACTTTTCTCCATTTTCACCTACTAGGGCCATGTAGTATCCTGACACTCATTTGGGCTTTCCTTTTTTATATGGGACATGTGGTAGCCAGATTAGAGCAAAAATTGGGCTCGTGGGTCTCAGTAATTTATCTTTTCCCCTTTTCGTGAAACGTAAAACTTAGAAAACCCCGATGGCCCGCTTTGACCTAAGACACGTGGAGATGCAGGGGCTTGTTTGAGCCTCCTTTATGGATTCATCTTGGAGAAGCACCACTAGGACACGTGGCTCTCTCTGCTGGCTCTTCCATACTTAGTCGATTCTAGATTCTTTCTGAATGGTTTTGAGCCTAAAGACCTTGAAACTTCACCACTTCTTTTCCTTCTTGCTCCTGGCTTCTCTATGACACTGCTCCTTCATTTCCGAGCCCACCTGTAACTTGTTTGTCATCCTGGAATGTGAGCTCATGGGTCTGAGTCATTTCCTTCATAATTTCCTTATGTTCGGGAGTTTTCTTGACCAAATTTGCAAGGGGGTGAATTTGGGATAACATTAACTTTTACAAGGCTTCCACAAAACCATTCACACAAAACTTTCAATAGAAAAATCACAATACAAAAGTAACAACAAGTATACAATTTTCCCAAGTACAAAGGCTCAATATCCAAGCCAAGGGAGAGAAGAAACATGAGTAATCACTTGATTATATTATGGACTTTATTATAGTGTGATGTTAGATTTTAGATCATGGATTATTGTTGACCTTGATTCAGTTATGATGCATGATGATTATTAGAGACATTTTGAATATTGATGTTGATATACTAATTGACATGGTTATATTATGGATGTTGTTTGGACATGTGATGTTCGAATATTGTGAGTAGACCTAGAAATAGAAAATCATTTGATGATGATATAGTTGTTGAGTAAAATTTCAAATGATCTTGTTGGCTGGTTAGATGTTGTTGTGATTCATATATCTAGATGATTTTGGAAATTTATTTATATTATTTTGGATGTTCTGATATGGCCACGAGGCCGAAGGAGGTATTTGTGTTTTGTAGGTTGAAATATCACAACAAACATCGGGGATTGGAGACCAACCACATTGGAATTTTAGATGAATTCAACAAGGTCACCATGGCAACTTGTATTGTTTGTGTGTGGTTATTTTGTTAGGGATTCCCATGGGGGGATCACCTTTAAATGTGACCAAGGGGTTATGTGTATTTATTTATTTGGTTCTTTTGTTTAATTTTTTCATGTGTTTTATGTGGTGCACTTACCCCCTTTCATTATTTAATTAATGTGGTGTTAATATTGTGAGTAATCATGTTGTTAAGTTAATTAATTAAAATATATCATGAGAATGTAATTAATATTGTTGTTGGTTATGATTTAAAGTGTTGTAAGAATGTGTAAGTAATATGTAAGTGATGTGTAAGTTAACTTTTGAGTGTGAAACACTCCACCTTCTTGGAAATTTAAAATTGTCCTTGGAGGCTGATTTTGGAGGCTTGTGGGACAAGTTAAACTTGTCCCATACCTCTTAAATTTACTTACCAACCATACCTATGGTTTGGGGTTAAAATTAGACTTTTATAATGCTTTTTGAGAAGACAAATTGTAAGTTTTAATTGCACTTTTCTTACATGGTTTAATTTCAGTCCTTTGGGGTGTGGGTTAGATTTGAGTATGTAAGTAAACTATCATATTATTCACCCACCTATTTATTATGCATTGGAGAATGAAGTTGAATTTTGGGTTGAGGTTGAGGATGTGTGATGTGGCATCCTACATGGATCCACCTCATCCTCTTCTCTTCCCTCTTCTATAAAATTTGAATTGCTTGCCTTGTTTTGGGTTGCTTCACTTTTGGGAAACTCCTTTTGGGGTGAATTATTTTGTTGTTCTAGAGCTCTTGCTTTGGAGAAGTTTTTGGGAAAATTGTTGCATGCTTGTGCTTGGATGATTTGGATTGCTTGCATTGAGATAAAGCTTGTTGTTTTGGAACTTGGAACAACTCCATCATGGAGAGGTAGGAGCTTGGCTCTTAAAATGCTTCCTTTTGTTTATGAAATTTTTTGTTGTGAATGTTTTGGCATGTTTGTGGGATGTTGGGTAGATGGCCTAGGAATGGTGTAGGAGAAGACTATGGGGTTTATTTTGTGGGAGGCACAAGTGTTTTGGGGAGGTATAAGTGTGGAGGGAGTTGGGATTTGGGTTCCACCTTACAAAGAAATAGATTGCATTTCTTTACTCATTATGGGGTGCCATAAGAGGTTAGGAGGCATAAGGAAATGTGAGGAATAAGGGGTACTGGGGGAGGCATAAGGGCATGTCAAAGATTTGATATACTATATTTTGGTGGTTTGAAATCAGGTGGTGATACCCATTTCCCTTTGGGAGGCATAAGTAGCATCCCCCATAGTTTCTTGCTCCTTTGGCTTGCATGATGAAGCCTGAGTTTTGTTTTCTATGTTTTAATGTGGTTGCAAACTACATTCTGTTTTGGACTGTGTTTTAAATGTGAAATTTACATGTGTGTTTGTGGAAGCTTGTTGTTGCCATGAGTTGAAACACATCTTTTATTGCATTTGTGGTTGGGGCTCGGGGCCAATGAAGAAGGATGGATTATCCTTTTCATTAGATGTCTTGGTTGGGTGGAGAGCATTTCCTTTCCCTACTCTTGTTGTGATTAGAATTGGAAGAATGATAAAACTACATGTTGTTGTTTTGGAGCAAAGGAGAAAGAAAAAAAAAGGAAAAATAGTTTGACAGTCCCTTGTTGAAAAGAAATCTTATTGTAACCTTTCCCACTTGAAGTGGATGAACTCATATATGTTTTGTAATGGAAATATGTTGTATTGAATATGAAATTTGTAATTTTGAAATGTAAAGGAGAGATATATACTCTATTTTTGTTTTGAAAGAAAGAGATGTATTTTGTATATTGTATTGTGAAAATCAACAGAAAAGAGAAGTTGTAAAAGAAGGAAATCTTGTCTTTTGAATAAAATTTGCATTCCTTTCCATAATTGGAACTATTTTTGTTTAAAATCTAAGTTTGAAATGTATTTGAAATCTCTGTTTGAAAGGAAGAAATGTGTGTGAGGAAAATACAGAACTTTGTCTTTTGAAATGTGTAAAATTGGAAATCAGAATTGCATTTTGGTTTTGAATAGTTTGATTTGAATCAACTAAATGTATTAGATTAGAATTGGAATGAATTCTAATACTTGGAAGATGAAAATGGCAAATAGATCCTTTAAAATTTGATCTCTGTTTTGTATTTTCAAAACTGGTAAATACTTTATCCAAAAATGCACAGTTTGAACCTACAACAAGGAAATAACAAATTAAACGATTAAATTGAAGTAGTATGCCCTAAATGAATTCAATTGACAAAAACACTTAAGGAATTTCTTAGAAAACTTAGCAAAATCGGGCTCAAACCGTTTTGTTGTCGTTTTTACTGTCAAAATTGTTTTTTGTTATTGGGAGTCAATAAAACAAAATTACCTTCCAAATCCATCCTAAATCCATCTAAGAACAATTTCCCCATGTCTAATTGACATGTTGAGAGAGGAAGAAGATCAATTGATTAAAATTTCATAAGTTAAAATTTACCAGTTTGCCTTTTAAAAGCTCAGCATATTATTTTCATTAAATTGACCCCTTAAAATTATTAAAATGAAATATTAATGATTCTCTATGCATAGAGGATGTCAAGATTTTACGAAAAGTCCTTGTTTTCCCAAAACCGAAGTTTCCAATCAAAAGTTATGGCCTTCTGAAGTTTTCACTTCATTTTGGCTTCAAAAATTTTAATCAAACTTTAATTAAAAAATTTAAGTTAATCAATAAATTTTTTTGGGAAAAATTTCTAATTTTTCCTCGCATCCCCACCCTACTACCGACCAATCATTTTCTCAAAAAATGATCCAAAAAATATTAGAGAGACATTGGCCGAGGTGCGGATCCTTTTTTTTACCTTAGCACTTCAAAAGAAAATTTTGGCAAATTTTCCTAACTTCTCCCGCAGGCCCGCCGACCCATAGCCAATGAATGGATGACACATGTCCCCACAATGCATCATCGGAGGTGCGGAGTGTCCCAAAGCTTTACACTTCAAAATTCAACTTTTCCCAAATCTCCCCACCGACCTACCGATCCGCAACTAATGAACGTCTGACACGTGGCGTCGTGAGGCACCGGCGGAGGCGCGGGTGGATTTTAATCCCATGCGCCTTTTTAACCCTTAAGGAAAAATGCTTATTTGTCCCTACTAACCCACTTCCTTGCATTGGCTTAGAATGTGCCATGTGTCTCTTGCCTAGGGTATAAGATCATTTTCAGGTGCAAAGTCCCGCCACTGTGACGGGCGTGTGAGGGCAAAGTGCGCTTTTGGCCCCAAGCACCAAGAATCCAATTTTCTTCCCTTGCTCCAAAATTCTCCCGACTCCGAATGCCTTTGGGGAAATTTTTCTTCCCATGGCCCACAGGCCCATGCATGGGAAAAATTTCTTCCAGCAACCCGTAGGCCTACACATGGGAAAATTTTCTCCCCTAGGCCCATGGAAAATTTTCCCCTAGGCCCACATTCATTCTTGGGAAAATTTTCCTCCCAAGGTCCACGGCCCATAACTTGAGAAATATGAGGAGTTAGGAGGACTTCTTTATATCATTAGAAAGGTGAGGAAATTTCCTATCTAATGGGAATGTTTTGGGAAGTTTTGAGTGTGTTAATTTTGAGAAAATTAGGTTGAATATTTTAAGCTTTGTTAGAGAGTGGTATAGTGAGAAATTACCCTCTTAACCTAATTGATTAATCTAACCCTAAGTTTGGACCTTGTGATCTTTTATAATTGTCATATTAATAAAACTATAAGCTATTAATAGTATATTGGCTTTGAAACTTTCTTGTGACAACTATTGTTGTCTTGTAACCTAGTTGTAGACTCTTTTAAACAAAAAAAAAAAATTATTCCATAATTTTCCTAACTAATCCTAGGTTATTCTTGGGTCTCAAGTGGGTTGTTTTTAGTTAGCATTACACTTGGTATCAGAGAAGTGGTTCAAAATCTTGGGCCATTGGGCACACTAGAAAACTTGAGACATGAACTTTAAAACCTAGCACACTTTTAAATCTAGAAAACAACTTAGTTTAGAAATTACATATTTTAGTAAACACGAAACTAAGTAAAACCTAAAATAAGGAATTAACTCTCATTTTGTTCTCATGTAGGCATAGACAAGATGAGGAGCCTTTTCACATAGACCTAAGAATACCACCTCCAGATCATGTTATAGTAACCATCCTACCACAGATTTTGTAGACTCTTTAGGATGTTAATGCCGCCTCTACGCGGAGGGACCATAGGGGAACATTTAGCTTGAAATGATAGGGTGACATCCATTAAGGCTCGTGCATCTCCTCGGCACAGGAGGAGCATAGAGAGAGAAATCCCATGAGGAGTCAGTTAGAGCTGAGTCACCACAGAGGGGATAGGGAGACCAGGTTTCAGGACACAGATAGGTCTCAGAGCCCTAGGCTTAGGGATGTGCATGCAGAGAGGCCTAGAGGCCATCAGACCACATCTACAGATCACATCAGGGAGATCCTGAAGCTTCAGCCATCACATTATTCTAGTGACACAGTGGATTTCAGGTAGAGGCCTGATTGGTGAGCTTGAGCGGATGCTTCAAGCTTTGTCCTTGTTCTAGAAACATGAAAGCTCATGTTGTGATCCATCTATTGAGGATGGAGATGGTGTCTAGTGGCGGATAGAGGAGCAGAAGCTCCATGTTGATTCTAAGAAAATTACTTGGGATCTCTTTGAGGAGTGATTCAGGAGCAAATATTTGTCACGAGGTTCATACAACAGGATAGATGAGTTTCATGACCTCCGATAGGCATCTCTTATAGTAGTAGAGTATGAGAGTATATTTCTGGATCTACTCCAGTATGTTGATTACATGTAGGATGAGCAGGTGCGAATCCAAAGGTTAATCTAGACATTGAATCTAGACATTGAAGGTATAATATGGATCCATTGTCCACATACATTAGTTGAGGCCATTGAGAAGGCCTATATAGCAGAGGAGACTCGGGGAAAGACCTAACAGCTAGAGACCGAGTCCAGAGCCACATACAACAGATGCAGGATAAAAATCGAGGGGTTCAAGTACTCTTCCTCGTGGTGGATAGGGTTCAACATAGTCATCTTTTAGACCACAATACCAATAGTAACAATCCCCCCCCACCTTATAGACCTCCACAGAGGTTTGATGCACAAAGAGGTCGAGAGTATGGGGCCTCCTCCTAGGGGTCCCATCAGACACAAGGTGCCTAAAGAGCTCACTCAATAGGAGCTCACCAACAGAGACCTCAATAGACCACAAATTCGGATCATCAGGATCCACACCATAGACCTCCAGAGTACCGGTTGACTTGCTACTCAAGGGAGAGGATCAGGTGGTTGTTTTGGGTGTGGTGTTACTGGGACATTTTGGAGAGACTACCCACAAAACCCTAATAACAAGGGTAAGGAAAAAATCTTAGAGCCTACTATTGGTGATATGGGGCACAGTCATAGGATGTACGCAATGGTTGAGAACTACCAGAAAGAGCATCAGAGTATAATTATTGAGACTACAGGTAACATTGGTGGTATTCCTACCTCCATTTTGTTTGATTCTGGTTCTTCTGATTCTTTTATTGCACCATCTTTAGTAGAGTGATGTAGGCTGGTGGCAAGTTAGGCAAGGTCATAGTTGGGATGTTGAGATGGCTTCTGGAGCCAAGATCTCTATGTAGACTCCTTAGTTAAGGAGTGTGTGGTGGATTTGGGACCTTTCACCACTACCTCGGATCTTCATATCCTTCCATTGGGATCTTATGGAGTCATCTTGGGCATGGACTAGTTATCTACACACAGGGCCAGAGTGGATTGTTACCACAAGATCATATCTGTACAAATGATCTAAGAGTTGAGGCAAGTGATAGTGGGGGTTAGGAGACCCATTTCTATTTACACCATCTCCACTATGTATGCATTTAAGTGTGTGTGTGATGGGGTTGTCGATGATGTTTGTTGTCATCGATTAGTGATAGATCAGAAGATGGGTCTAGTGGACCATCACTAGATGACCATCCCATTTTGAGAGAGTTTGCAGATGTCTTTCTAGGGGAGCTACCGGGTTACCACCCCCATGTGAGATTGATTTTCATATAGATCTGGTTCGGGAGCAGAGCCTATCTCACGAGCACCTTATCGATGACTACCCTTGAGCTCTGTGAGCTCAAGTTACAGCTTGAGGGCCTTCTGAGAGAAGGGCCTAATTCATCCTAGCATATCCCCTTGGGGTGCACCGGTGATCTTTGTAAAGAAGAAGGATGGATCCTTGCGGTTGTGTATTGATTACCACCAATTGAACAAAGTAACGATCAAGAATCATTATCCCCTTCCACATTGATGATTTGTTTGATCAAATGAAGGGAGCCACAAATTTCTCTAAGATAGACCTTAAGTCAGGCTACCATCAGCTGAGGATTTTAGAGGTGGACATTCATAAGACCGCCTTCCATATAAGAGATATGGCCACTATGAGTTCACAGTGGTACCTTTTGGGTTGACGAATGCCCCTATAGTGTTTATGAGTTTGATGAATGGGGTGTTTAGGACTTTCTTAGATCGCTTCATGCTCATCTTCCTTGATGACATTTTGATTTACTCACATACGCATGAGGAGTAGGAGGGAAACCTTTTCCAAGTTCTTCAATGTCTTTGAGAGAAGAAACTTTACGGGAACTTGGAGAAGTGTGCTTTCTTTCAGACGGAGGTGCAATATTTGGGTCATATCATTTCTAGGAAGGTATCGTAGTCGATCCTTCCAAGATTAGAGCTATTATGGATTGGCCAACACCCACTACTATGACAAAGGTGCAAACTTCATGGGATTAGTAGGTTATTACAGGAGATTTGTTCAGACTTCTCTCGATTGCGCACCCCATCACTTCCCTTTAGTGGAAAGGGAAGAAGTTTGTTTGGTTAGACAGTGTGAGATAGGCCTTTAGACACTAAAGGAATGCCTCACTACAACACCTATTCTTGTAGTGTTGGATCCACATGGTGAGTTTTTCATATGCATGATGCTTCTTTAGTAGGACTTGGAGGTGTGTTGATGCAGGAGGGTAGAGTAGTGGCTTTTGAGTCTCACAAACTCAAGGATTATGAGCTTAATTATCCAACTCATGATCTTGAGCTTGTGGCAGTTGTGCATGCTTTGGTTTAATGGAGGAACTTTCTTCTTGGTCGAAGATTCACACTCAGGATAGATCACTTGAGTCTTCATCACCTCTTCACGCAGCCCAATCTCAACGCTCATGCAAATGGTGTTGGATGGAGTTACTTTGTGAGTATGATATGGAGATAGAGCATGTGAAGGGGAAGGAGAATGTGGTGGCAGATGCTCTCAGCAGATGGAGACATGTGATTATGGCCACTTCAGTGGGAAAAGATTTACGGAGAAGGATTCTTCAGCAGCTTCCTCTTGACAAATCTTCTACATTGCATCGAGTAGAGAGATCGAGTCCCAGAGACCCCTTGAAGAGAATTTTGATGGTTTCTCATTAGAGACATATGGCCTTCTTAGGCACAGAGGTCATATTTATGTTCCTTAGAGATGGAGGCTTGAGGTAGGACATATTGATAGAGGCACATCGTGCACCCTATTCAACCCATCCGGGGTGAAGAAGATGCACACTACTTTGAGACAATTGTATCACTAGAGAGGACTTCATAGAGATGTGGCTCAATTTATGTCACGTTGTTTAGAGTGCCAGAAAGTGAAGGTCGAGCATCAACATCCAGCTGGCCTTCTCTTTCCTCATGCTATACCGGAGTGGAAATGGGACACCATTTCCATGGACTTCATTGTTGGGCTACCGATGTCAAGATATCACCATGATACCATCATGGTCACGGTTGATAAATTGACAAAAGTGGCTCACTTTTCTTTAGTGAAGACCACTTATACAACTAGTGCAGTGGCATGGGTATATCTTGATGAGATTGTCAGGTTGCATGGGATTCCGTGGAAGATCATTAGTGACCACGATCCTTTGTACACTTCCCATTTTGGACTACCATGCAATATGCCCTCGGGATGAGATCAATTTCAGCATAACATATCACCCCGAGATAGATGGATAGACTGAGTGGGTGAATCATATTTTAGAGGATATGCTCAGATGTATGTGATGGATCAATAGTCTAGATGGGAGGAGTACCTGTACTTGGTGGAGTTTTCCTACAATAATAGTTTTCAGAGTTCTATATGCATGGCTATTTTTCAGGCTTTGTATGGTAGAGAGTGGATGACACCTCTTAGTTAGGACATGTTAGAGGAAAGGGTTTCTCTTAGACCAAATTTTTTGTAGGACATGGAGCAGTAGGTGATTTTGATCAGAAAGAGACTGCAG
Source organism: Taxus wallichiana var. yunnanensis (assembly GCA_018340775.1). NCBI lineage: Eukaryota > Viridiplantae > Streptophyta > Pinopsida > Cupressales > Taxaceae > Taxus > Taxus wallichiana. The sequence continues at coordinate 651,960,027 of CM031238.1, forward strand.
GAGGCACAGGACAAGAAAAAGAAGTATGCAGATCAACATAGGACCAACCATAGTTTTGATGTGGGCATGAAGGTGTTCCTTCGTGTCAGGCCACACATAAGAGCCCTATCCATTATGGAAAAGGTTCTAAGTTAGCTCCTAGATTTGTTGGTCCTTTTGAGATCTTGGAATGTATCAGCCCTTTGGCCTACCATCTAGCGTTTCCACCTAGCTTGTCTCACGTACATGATGTGTTTCATGTTTTAGTTCTTAGGAGATATATTGCAGATCCTTCTCATGTGCTAGATTGGACATCATTGCAGGTGCAGGATCAAGGGAGGTAATGGTGGAGCCCATTTGCATTATAGATAACAAGACTTGGGGCCTTCGAGGTAGAGATATTGACCAAGTCTGGGTGCAAAGTGGGACAATATGATGAGACTGTGGCTACATGGGAGGATGCTACTTTACTACGAGTTCAGTTTCCACATTTGTTCTAGTGACTTCCAGAGAGGAAGTCGAGTCTAAGGGGAGGGGATGTAGTGCCCACTTCCCTTTGACACCTTTAGATATTGATCATGATACTTTTGCTATTATATTATGGACATGATTATGGACTTTATTATATTGTGATGTTAGATGTTAGATCATGGATTATTGTTGACCTTGATTCAATTATGATGCATGATGATTATTAGAGACATTTTGGATATTGATGTTGATATACTAATTGACATGGTTATATTATGGATGTTGTTCGGACATGTGATATTTGGATATTGTGAGTAGACCTAGAAATGGAAAATTATTTGATGATGATATAGTTATTGAGTAAAATTGCAAATGATCTTGTTGGTTGGTTGGATGTTGTTGTGATTCATATATCTAGATGATTTTGGAATTTTATTTATATTATTTTGGATGTTCTGATATGGCCACAGGCCGAAGGAGGTATTTGTGTTTTGCAGAGTTAAAATATCACAACAAACATCGGGGATTGGAGACCAACCACATTGGAATTCTAGATGAATTCAATAAGGTCACCATGGCAACTTGTATTGTTTGTGTGGTTGTTTTGTTAGGGATTCCCATGGGGGATCACCTTTAAATGTGACCAAGGGGTTATGTGTATTTATTTATTTGGTTCTTTTGTTTAATGTTTTCATGTGTTTTATGTGGTGCACTTACCCCTTTCATTATTTAATTAATGTGGTGTTAATATTGTGAGTAATCATGTTGTTAAGTTAATTAATTAAAAGATATCATGAGAATGTAATTAATATTGTTGTTGGTTATGATTTAAAGTGTTGTAAGAATGTGTAAGTAATATGTAAGTGATGTGTAAGTTAACTTTTGAGTGTGAAACACTCCACCTTCTTGGAAATTCGAAATTGTCCTTGGAGGCTGATTTTGGAGGCTTGTGGGACAAGTTAAACTTGTCTCATACCTCTTCAATTTACTTACCAACCATACCTATGGTTTGGGGGTTAAAATTAGACTTTTATAATGCTTTTTGAGAGGACAAATTGTAAGTTTTAATTGCACTTTTCTTACATGGTTTAATTTCATTCCTTTGAGGTGTGGGTTGGATTTGAGTATGTAAGTAAACTGTCATATTATTCACCCACCTATTTATTATGTATTAGAATGAATAGTTGAAATTTGGGCTGAGGTTGATGATGTGTGATGTGGCATCCTACATGGATCCACCTCATCCTCTTCTCTTCCCTCTTCTATAAAATTTGAATTTTCTTGCCTTTTTTTGGGTTGCTTCACTTTTGGGAAACTCCATTTAGGGTGAATTCTTTTCTTTTCTGGATCTCTTGCTTTGGAGAAGTTTTTGTGAAGATAGTTACATTCTTGTGCTTGGCTGATTTGGATTACTGTGCATTGAGATAAAGCTTGCTATTTTGGAACTTGGAACAACTCCATCATGGAGAGGTAGGAACTTGGATCTTGAAATGCTTCCTTTTGTTTATGAAATTATTTTGTTGTGAATGTTTTGCATGTTTGTGGGATGTTGGGTAGATGGCCTAGGAATGGTGTAGGAGAAGACTATGGGGTTTATTTTTGGGAGGCACAAGTGTTTTGGGAGGTATAAGTGTGGAGGGAGTTGGGATTTGGGTTCCACCTTACAAATAAATAACTTGCATTTATTTACTCATTATGGGGTGCCATAAGAGGTTGGGGAGGCATAAGGAAATGTGAGGAATAAGGGGTACTTGGGGGAGGCATAAGGGCATGTTAGGGACTTTGATATACTATATTTTGGTGGTTTGAAATCAGGTGGTGATACCCATTTCCCCTTTGGGAGGCATAAGTAGCATCCCCATAGTTTCTTGCTCCTTTGGCTTGCATGATGAAGCCTGAAGTTTTTTTGCTATGTTTTAATGTGGTTGCAAACTACATTCTGGTTTTGACTATGTTTTAAATGTGAAATTTGCATGTGTGTTTGTGGAAGCCTATTGTTGTCATGAGTTGAAACACATCTTTTATTGCTTTGTGGTTGGGGCTCAGGGGCCAATGAAGAAGGATGGATTCTCCTTTTCATTGGATGTCTTGGTTGGGTGAGAGAGTGTTTCCTTTCCCTTTCTCTTGTTGTGATTAGAATTGGAAGAATGATAAACTACATGTTGTTGTTTTGGAGCAAAGGAGAAAAAAAAAATAGGAAAAACAGTTTGACAAGTCCCTTGTTGAAAATAAATCTTATTGTAACCTTTCCCACTTGAAGTGGATGAACTCATATATGTTTTGTAATGGAAATATGTTGTATTGAATATGAAAGTTGTAATTTTGAAATGTAAAGGAGAGATATACTCTATTTTTGTTTTGAAAGAAAGAGATGTATTTTGTATATTGTATTGTGAAAATCAACAAGAAAAGAGAAGTTGTAAAAGAAGGAAATCTTGTATTTTGAATAAAATTTGCATTCCTTTCCATAGGAACTATTGATATTTTAAAATCTTAGTTTGAAATGTATTTGAAATCTCTTTTTGAAAGGAAGAAATGCATGTGAGGAAAATACAAAACTCTATCTTTTGAAAAGTGTAAAATTGGAAATCAGAATTGCATTTTGGTTTTGAATAGTTTTATTTGAATCAACTAAATGTATTAGATTAGAATTGGAATGAATTCTAATACTTGGAAGATGAAAATGATAAATAGATCCTTTAAAATTTGATCTCTGTTTTGTATTTTCAAACCGGGTAAATACTTTATCCAAAAATGCACAAATTGAACTTAATAAGGAAATAACAAATTAAACGATTAAATTGAAGTAGTATGCCCTAATGAATTCTATTGGACAAAAACACTTAAGTAATTTCTTAGAATACTTAGCAAAATTGGGCTCAAACCGTTTCTGTCATTTTTGTGTCATAATTGTATTTTTGTTATTGGGAGTTAATCAAACAAACTTACCTTCCAAATCCATCCTAAATCCATCTAATAACAATTTATCCATGTCTATTTGACATGTTTAGAGATGAAGAAGATCAATTGATTAAAATTTCATAATTTAAAATTTACCAGTTTGCCTTTTAAAGCTTGCAGATCATTTTCATGAAATTGAACCCTTAAACATTATCAAAATGAAATATTAATGATTTTTGTGCATAGAGGATGTCGAGAGATTTGAAAAGTCCTTGTTTTCCAAAAATGAGTTTCCAATCAAAATTTATGGCCTTCTAAAGTTTTCACTTCATTTTGGCTTCAAAAATTTTCTAACTGTTAAATTTAATTAATAAAAAATTTTGGGAAAATTTTGTAATTTTTTCCCCTCATCTCCACCTAAGTTTTCCCATCCATGACCAATCATTGATTGACATGTGGCTTAGAGAGGAATTTGCAGAGGCGTGAATACCTTTTTTCCTTAGCACTTCAAAAGAAAATTTTGGCAAATTTTCCTAACTTCTCCCATAGGCCCGCCAACCCGTAGCCAATGAATGGATGACATGTGTCCACATGACACGTCGACAGAGGTATGGAGTGTCCCAAATATTGAAGCTTAAAAATTCAACTTTTCCCAAATCTCCCGTTGGCCCACCAATCCACAGCTAATGAACTTCTAACACGTGGCATCGTGAGGCATCAGTGGAGGCACGAGTGGATATTAATCCCCTGCACCTTTTTAACCCTTAAGGAAAAATGCTATTTTACCCCACTAACCCGCTTCCACACATTGGCTTAGAACATGCCATGTGTCCTTGCAGGCCCCGGGGTATAAGATCATTTTTGAGTGCAAAGTCCCACCATCGACGCGTGGGCATGCGGGGAGCAAAGTGCGCTTTTCACCCCAAGTGCCAAGAATCCAAATTTCTTCCCCGCTCCGTCGACCCGAACGCCTTTGGGAAAATTTGTTTTCCCACAGCCCATAGGCCCATGCATGGGAAAAATTTCTTCCCACAGCCCACAGGCCCACACATGGAAAATTTTCTCCTAGGCCCGCACATGGACTTTCCTCTTGAAAAATTTTCCTTCTAAGGTCCGTCGGCCCATAACTTGAGAAATATGAGTTAGGAGGATTTTTTTATATCACTCGGAAAGGTGAGGAAATTTCGTATCTAATGGGAATGTTTTTGGGAAGTTTTGAGTGCGTTAATTTAGAGAAGATCAAGTTAAATATTTTAATCCTGTTAGTGAGTGGTATAGTGAGAAATTATCCTCTTAACCTAATTGATTAATCTAACCCTAAGTTTGGACCTTGTGATATTTTATAATTTTCATATTAATAAAGCTTTAAGCTATTAATAATATATTGGCTTTGAAACTTGCTTGCAAATAACCGTTGTCTTGTAACTTGGTTGTAGGCTCTTTTAAACAACACCAAAAAAATTATTCCATAATTTTCCTAACTAATCGTAGGTTTTTCTTGGGTCTCAAGTGTGTTGTTTTTAGTGGGCATTACACTCTCCCTCAAATCTTATCCCTCCTTCAATAAACATATCAAGATAAATAAGAAATATTTCTTATTATCACAAGGTTGGACACCCAACCCAAAAATCCCTCCAAATACATAACATAAACTCTTATCCATCTATCAATAAATCCTGATTTTATTTCTCCTACACAACCTTAAGGCCATTTTATCTCAAAAACCAAAACATATAACATTCATTCATTTTACAAAAATGTGCACAACAAATGAAAATAAAAATACAAGTTTGGAGTCCCTACCTTTCCATTACAAGAGTATCCAATCCACAAGCACAATCTCTAAGATTTTCCAACTCCAAATCGAGCAGAAAAAAACTCCCAAGATTGCAATAAGAACTCCAAAAACAAGCTACTCCAAAAATGCAAGAGTAAAAAAAAACATGTAACCCCAAAACCATCAAATAAACTTGTATAAATAGTAAAAGAGAAGAGGAGGGTGAGGTGGCTCCATGTAGGATGCCACATCACTTCTCCTCAACTCCACATCACATGGTCAAACACCAAATCCAAATCTCATAAATTAGTGGGTGAGAAAGTGACAAGTTCTCCTTACACACACAAACCAAAATCCATACTCCAAAGGAAAAATTAAAAGCTCTTGTAAGAAGGTGCAATAATTTCACCTTTTTAGCTTCCAAACACATAATGGGGCCTAATTTTGACCCCTTACCCCATAGGTATAGTTGGTAGATGAATTTAAGAGGTGTGGGACAAGCTTAACTTATCCCAAAAGCCTCCAAAATTAGTCTTTAAGCCAAAATATGAATTTGACATGCAAGGTTGAGTACACAACAATAAAACCAATAAAAATCCTTTCAAATCTATAGTAAAATAAATGACAATCTATAAAAATTAAATATCCCTAGGTCACATCCAAAATTAGTTTGATTAGCAAGATTAATCAAATTAAATAAGGGTACATTAACTACAAAAATAAAGTGAATCACATTACAAATATAAATCACATACTCGTAAAATAATTAAAATGAAAAAGGGAAAATAACACATCTACCCGTGGTCACACTTGAGAGGCTACCCCCAATTGGTACCTCCTAATAAATTATCAACAAAAAACAACATATAAACACACAAGTTGCTAAGGTGACCTATTGCCAATACCCCAAATTCCTTCGTTCTTGGTCTCATATCCTCTTTTATTTGTTGTGTTATAATTTCCTAAAAATATCAAAAAAATACGTCTCTGGCCTCATGGCCATATTGTAAGTATAGCAACATATTTACACAGGAAATAATACATTTTCACCTCTTCAATTTGTTCCGGATCATACAATAAATAATGAGAAGCAATTCCTATATTCTAGGAAGTTGCTCCAACAACATAACAATCTACCTATATTCGTGATATTGTTGTAACTCACAACAATATCACAACTATCAAATAATACAACCAAATATGTGAATAATTACTCACGTAATTATTCTCTTTACAATATCAATAATAATGGAGCACTAATAAATTATATTTCCTAACATTCCCCCCCTTAGTGCGAACATGGGGAAAACCTGCCTTTGTACTTGCACCTGCTCATGATCTGGTGATTTTCACAGGATGATCACAAACCTCAAGGATGGTTTTGCAAACGGTTGACCAAAACCGAGAATGGTGGTTTTACAATTGGTTTACCACAAACCAAAAAGTGATGGTTTTGCAAATGGATTACCAACAACCAAGAATGGTGGTTTTGCTATTGGTTTACCACAAACCACAAATGAAGGTTTTCAAGTGGTTTACCTATAACCACATCATGATATGCCAAGTACTATTCTCAGCCCTCATCACATCTCACTGCAGGGAATAACATAGGAAATTCTACTGAAATCAGTTGCTAACGCACAAACTGAAAACTGGAAATGGAACATTGAGATCATGTTCCCCCCCTCAATGTGAAATTTCCACTTATTCAATCACAAACACTGCAAACAGGAACACTGATATTGGAACTCTAAAAAAACATGACAAGAAGCACACGACACAAGCTGAAAGCAAATACACCACAAAAATGTCACCAAACCATCTGTGCGGCCCCGTCGTTGGTCGACGAGAGGTCGCTAAATGACCTCCAACCTCCGATGCCTCCTGCCTCTAGTTTCATGCTCAGAACAAGAAGTCTTGAGCCACTGTCTTCATTTACTTGTTCTTCCTCATTCTCTGATCTTTCTTCAGTAATAAAGTTGGCCTCAATTCCTTTGAGTTTTCCACTAAGTATATCTTGAGCTCGAGCTCTACAAAATGAAGTCTGTATGCCCCTTTTTCTTACAGTAGAAACATTCTCTTTCCTCTTTATATTTAGAAAAAAATTGTACTTCCTTTTTACATACATTGTTGTTTCTTCTTCTATATCTTCTTTGGTCCGTTTTTCCTCAGCTAGGAGAGCTGATATCATATCTTCCAATGAGTTAGAAGGTATCTGACCAAGAGTGAAAACAACATTACTGTATTTGGGTGGTAAACTATTCAATAGAATAGCTTTTGCATCCTCGTCATCTACTGGAGCTTTTACTTCTGCAAGTTGTCTCAGAAGAGATCGTAAATTGTTGATGTGACTAGACATTGTATCTCCATCACTCATTTTTAGCTTGAAAAGCTGAAGTTTCAGGGAAAAATTTGCATTGACTACTTTTGAACCAAATAATTTGCTCAGATTATCCCATATGTCCTTCGAGTTTTTATCTAGATCAACATAATGTAATTCAGAGTCTGAAAGGGCAAGGCCAATAATGGCTTTGGCTTTATCATCCCATGTTTCCCATTCTGCCAATCTGGTCGATCTGAAGGTGCTGGTTCTTTTCCATCTACTATCCTCCAAATATTTTTGTTCATCAACTGCATCTGGATCTTGACTTTCCATGTGTGAAAGTTGAGACCATTGAATTTTTCTAGTGGAATGTCCATTATACCTTAGAGCGTCGGTTTCAACCGAAAATGCACTCTTTAGGGGAGTCGGCTTCAACCGATATTGCTCCCAATTTACACTATATATTTAAAAAGTAATAAAAACAAATTACTTTTTAAATTTTACATGGATATTTACTAAAAAACTTAAACTCGGAAAGTAATATTTAATTACTTTCTATATTTAATATTTTGATACACAAATTAAACTAAAAGACACATGATTATAGACCACCCACTACTATTACACACTACGAGATTTGATACTCAATAATATTTGACTTTAAACCATCAACTAAATCTATTGCTAAAAGCATTTATAAATACCACATCCTAAATAAGAGAAATTTTAAACCTAACATACCTATTCTTAATAACAAATAGGTGAGATCTGATGTGGAGCTCAACGTGTATGTATTTGCTGCCGCCAATTGAGTCGAAGCCAATGCAAGATTTGTGGATGTCGAGCGGTATTGAAGGAGCATATAAATGTAGGTTTTGAGAATGAAATAACAACGGAAGAGTAAAGGATAGGCGTCCAAACTGAGCACAATTTATCCTTTCACAGATCAGAGTAAATTAGGTGATAAACCCGATTAGATTCATATCCTCAACAATGAAAATGACAGCAGGATGCTTAAATCGATTGGTGCAAAGACTGTAGGAGAAATTTTGAACAACTGGATGCACAAGATCACGTGGCAGAAATAAACCGTGTCAACATCAATATGACTGTTAGTACTCAGGCGCATACAGTAGCAAATTAGCAGCATGCATGTAATGATATTGATAGTGCATCATCAGGCACTATATATGATGCTTGTCGACAATAACCATGAAACTCTGATAGATTCCTCTATCCTAAAGCTATTATCTGCACTCTAAGGCCGCGTAGGGATTGAACATCACAATCTTAAATATGATCAACAATTCAGCAATAAAACTAACAATCCGATTAACCAAGAATTGTTAATGCAAATGCAGGTGCTAGCATGCGCCGTTGCAAGTAGATAACTAGGTCCGAATACAATTGTATGAGTCTAACACATGAAGGAGTAGATTGACATTTCTGCGAAATCAATCAACATTGAAGTTATTTCGTAGCATTCCAAGCACTCAAATAATATGAAATGCTCCACAACGAATTAATCTTTCATCTTCATTCAGACTTTCAATATTTTGACTACGGATCTACAATGCTCTGAAACCAAATGTAAGTATAGCAACATATTTACACAGGAAATAATACATTTTTATCTCTTCAATTTGTTTCCGGATCATACAATATATAATGAGATGTAATTCCTATATTCTAGGAAGTTGCTCCAACAACATAACAATCTACCTATATCCGTGATATTGTTGTAACTCACAACAATATCACAACTATCAAATAATACAACCAAATATGTGAATAATTACTCACGTAATTATTCTCTTTACAATATCTATAATAATGGAGCACTAATAAATTATATTTCCTAACACATATTAATGACATAAAAAAAAATGCACATATGCATATCAATTATCATCGTCAATTAACACAACTAAATCATCACTAAAATCAAGTAATTTCACCAAGTATTTACAATTTCAAGATATTTCAATTCTTTCATTTCATCGACAAGAATGAGATCACAAGACTAGCTAGATTGTCTAATGAAAATCTATATATTAAATTCAATCTGTCAGTATATGTATAAGGTAGAAACTCTAGATTATCACCAATACTGAAATAAAAATCCATGCATATAATTCAAATTATGAGTCACCACATATCCGAAATATAAATATATATAATGTCTAGCAAAATTCTAACCAAATATAATAATGTCCACCAATCAATGTATGCTTTGATCAAATATAATAATAAAGTCCATGCCTCCCATCCAAAGTAAACAAAAATCATGCTAAGATCAATGTCAAAGAGGAGTGGGGCACTACATCCACGGGTTGGGCTCGCCCGACCTCAATCACCACTTTAGGTTGTCTAAGGTATGGGGTTGATAACTAGTTTACTTGCAAATTGTATGGAGTAGGGAATTTGAATGTTTCTCTAAAGGTTAATAGGTGGTATTTACCTTGTGTTATAACCTCACTTTTCTGTCGAACTCGACGGAGAACTCACCTCAAACCCTAACCCTAAAAGCTTAGATGTTGGTGGCTACATAGGGGGAATTTGCATAGGCAGTGGAGGATTCTCTTCTGGCGATGGAGGCTTGGACATGGTTTTTGTTTTTCATACATGTGGTGGTGTGGGGATGGTAAACGATGTTCTTAGGATCTCTCTCCTAACGAATTCAAATGCCTCCCCTCTATGCATCCATAGGAAGAGCATCAACAACGATGGACATTTCTCGTGCAAACAAAAGGATTTTCTAGGATCCTATAAGGAAAATAGTCACCCTAACTCGGGAGTTGGATACTCTAACAAGAATGTAGTGGACTTCATGTTTAGGGGAATTAGAGGGATATGGGTTAGTTCTCTTTTCCCACTTTCTCTTAGAAGTGGCATTTAAGGTGGGTTGAGTGGCTCTGTTGTTCGAACTAGGGCCTTTCCTTTGCTAATGTGGCTTCCAACATTTCTAGAGAGGTTAGAACAGGATGGATATTAAACCTTGCATGCAAAATCCCTATTCTACATTTCAATAAAATTGTTCTCCTTAAAGTTCATGATCTAGACTAAAATTATTGCAAACTAAGTCTCATAGATCGCCACTTCAACAACTTCTCGCCCAGCTTGGAAATCTTAATGGGTAAAGATTTGAGCACTGGAGCCTACAAATAAATGGTAAGGTAGAACTCTACCCTTGTGCCATAACTTATTTTATTGTTGTGTTTGATTCTCGTGAAGCATGTTACTTAATCAACGGTTCATTCTGATATAGGGGACTACGACTCATTTCTAAACCATGGTTTCATTTTTATCCTTCACAAGATACCTTTAAAACCCTCCCTATTTGGGTTCACCTTCCCAAACTCTCACTACAACTCTAGAATGATCCATGCCCTGTAGCCACTTTGGGAACACCTTGGGAGTTTTGTCAAAATATATGATGTTGTTGTTAATTTCTTCCATACTACATATTCAAGAATCTTAGTAGACCTAGAGGTATCACTAGATCTTCCAGACAAGATTAACCTTCATATTTGAGATAGATTGTTGACTCAATGACCTGGACTATGAAACAATTTCTTATCGGTGTCATAGATGCTTTTCTAATAGCCATTTGATGAAATATTATGCAAATCTAAAATGCAAAAATGGGTTGAATAGGGTAGGTGGAAAAGACTCTCAACCTTCCTACTTCACAGTTAATACTCTGGCTGAGGTGGTTGAGGTTTTTTCTTTGGATAAGTGCCCCTCTAGGGTAGATATTACCCCCAAGTTATTGAGGAGACTACTCTGGATATCTGCTCTAATCTTAATCCTCAGAACTAATTGAATAGAGCCCTTATTCAGCACCTTCACATGCCATTTTGGAGATGATCATGGAGAGGAGTCACATTTTTATCTTCATTTCGACCCCTAAACTCAAATGAAGTTATCCTTCCATGTAGGCCTATAGCAGAATGAATATTCAAACAAGGATGAATGGACTGTGGTCTAGAACATAAAAAGAAACTCTTCTCACCTTACAACACTCCCCGAAAAATGAATCTTTGATCTCACACCTTGGGCTGATCTATGGATTTTTGTTATGATCTCCTTTTTAGGCTTGTGTAGTCTTTTTCTTATTGTTCCTTGTGGCCATTGGGAGAGCAAACTAATTTTGCTCTTCATTGCTACATCTTTTTCTCATTCTATAACTGTTTGTTACTTTGTACAAATGTATTTTTGTCCCCTTAAAAACCAATATAATTACCTAATCTAAAAAAACTCACTTTTCAAAACTCTAAATCACTTAATATTCACCGATCCATGTTGTTAAAAAAACTCGATATAAATCCTATTTCAATTAAATATTATTGTGAATGACTTCTCCCAAGTATAACCATCAACATTAAGTGCACCCATTCAACGAACTAACATATGGCAATCCATAGTTAACATTAATACATTCTCCTTATTTCCTACACTAACAAGGCCATGAATGGCATATACTGCCGAAGCAATTGTAAAGCTGAAATTATAAACATACATGCTTTCTAAAATTGAAGATTTATTTTATTTATTACGAATCAAGATAGCTATGGGTTTCGTGTATAGTCAATCAAAAGCCTCGCAATTCTAAATTTGAAAACTTTAATAATTAATACAAGTAAGAGGGTTCGAAACCCGAAGCAAGGATCATGAGGGATGATGTGAACATCAATGGACATGCCAACAACAGTGTAAAGAGATCTCAGGAGGAGTGAGCATCAACCGAATGTGCATATAAAGATTTGAAACACGGGCAGAACCTGGTTAAGCCATAAAAATCTCCTCTATCTCATAGATCAAATGGGGTGTACATATAGGAGGTGTTGAGAAACCCCAGTGCTATAATCATGAAAACACAGAGAGAGGGGGAGTTACATTCCCGAATAGAAGTGTAACTCCCAATGATGCATATGACGACCGCGCGCATAAGAGAATATCATAATGACCCCTAAATGACACATGGACCTACAATCTCACCTAAGTGATATGAATCATCTAATGATGTGGAAAATAATACACACCAACACCCCCATTCATTGTAACTTAGGATGAGGTGGCAAGTCAAAAATGAGAAATGGGTCCCGGCACAAGGCCTGATGAGGTACCCATGCACAAAAAGAAGTCCCAAGCAGTGAAGGAAAACCCAGTGGGAAAAACATCCACCACAAGAGAAAATAACACTCTCTAATTTAAGAAAGATGCCAAAGATGGGTCCCAGCTATAGACGAGCCTAAAAAGGTACCCATGTACAAGAGGAAATCTCTCGGAAAGAAGAAGAATAGAGAAGAAGAGGGATATGAGAGGAATGTAGAGGATGGCATGGATGGATCTGAACTCTGCAACTCTAAAAGGTCTCCTAGAAGAATGTCGATGACAAGATCCTCTACCTCTGGACTGAAGAAGAGCCACCCGTATTGAACTGTGTGCCTTCCATTAGGAAGGACATAAATGACATGCTAAAAGTCCGCCCACTCCGCAAAGGAAACCAAAGGCAGTAGCACGAATAAATCTGAGTCTAGTCCACAAAAGTGTGACATAGGTCTAGCAAATGAGCACCAAGGAACCGAAGGTAATGCCACGTGTGTAGAACTATCAGAGTGTGAAGAGTGAACACCTGTAGAAAGGATGTCCATGTGATGTGAAGGCAACAAAACATCCCCCACAACAGAAAATGGATCCACAAGCAAGGGTGGATCAATGAAGGTCTCTGGAAAAGTGGAAGTGGTAAGAGTCCCAGAAGGGGCACTCCCAACAACGGAGATGATGGACTCCTCTGAAACACCTATAGATGGATGAGAAACCTGTAGTGCATCACAAGTAGACTCTGCAAAAAGATAACTAAGGTCAGGCAGATACTCATCCCAATGAGGGGGCTCAACAAATAGAAGAGCGATGTCAGATAGGTATGAGTCATCTAATGAAGGTAGAGGAGTAAAGGGGCCTCACACACTGGAAGTGGAAAGGAGGCGGGTGTGATGAATGTATGAGACTAAGAAGGAGACTGATCAATATCTGATGAGATGTGGGAAGTGTCAACACTCTCTGGAATAGTGAGAGAAGGAGGAGAAGATTCCTTTGTAGTACTCTCGACATCGAAGTAGAACCAAGTGAGCCTATGTCAGTGGAACTATCATCACATGAAGAAATAGAGGAGACAATCAATCGCAGCAACACCAATGGCGGCAGATGTGAAGGGTCTCCATAGAGGGACCGAAGAATGCTCCAGACATGGTGAGGTGGATCTCATTCTCATGTGAAATTAGAGAGATCGAGAGAAATGCATCATCATGTGACCAAAGACATGGTCATAAGTGTCAAGGAAGTCCTCCAAATGATGATGATCAGTGGGTGTAGGAACTAGCCCAAACAAGAAGGGTAAAAGACCCTTGTGGATGAAGTAGTGCTCCATGGAAGTACGCTAGAAGTGGCGGAGGCTGTAAAGTGATCCTACGATGCTCAAGTCTTGAAAGAGCACTCTCCATGATGCGTAATCAAAAGATGCATAAATGCAGGACGCCGAACTCGACCGATAATGTGTCTCGCATGTGAAAGCCCAAGAGTGTTAGTCAACCCCCTGCATGTGGCACTTTATAAAGTAGTATGTTTACAAAATTGACAATGCCATCATGTAAAGTGTGAGAAATCATACAACTTTGACTAAGGAAGCACTCAAAAATGAGCAAGTGAGTCAATATTTATAGCATTATTACGATTCTCGAAAACTTATGGAAAATGCCATTAAATGTCAAACGGATTAAAAAAGTGCATGAAATGAGTGCAAAGGGTATCATGTGACTTCCCATCGGAAACAACATAAAATTTTAGGTAGGGTTTTTTTTGCTTGCGAAGGGGGATTAGCCTCTTACCAACCCTTGACCTTGCCCTCCATCTTCGACGAGCGTAGGAAGGGCATAATACAAGAAAAATTATAGCCTTGAAAATTAATTACATGCCATAAATAATGAATGTTTTTTTACCTCAAAACATTAAAAAAGAGGAAGGAGGGGGCCCACATTTGGAATGTTGCCAAGCTAGATGGTGTGGTTGTTGACCGAATTGTTGCAGGTTGAAGCCACGAAGTTGTATGCTGCAGATTCCACGTAGGTAAGAGAGGCCAACGTAGATTTACAGGTGTGAACCATTGCAGCAACCACATGTGGTGGGTGAAACGGTCAAGCAGAGTGTAACTACCATGCAAAGGCGTGGCAAAAATAGCTATACACCAGTATCCACGTGGCTGGAGAAACAGTCCACGTAGAATACAACTAGGGAGCCTGCAGGGCTAGTGTATCATGCAAGGATTCACACAAATGAAAAACACTGAGCTAAGGATGATCAAACCCACTTCTTTGAGAATAATTACATGAATCTGGTGAGCAATGCATGAGGAAAAGGATGTAGAACAACCAACCTCCGAGCCAGTCTTTGTATCAGGTCTCAACGCAAGTGAAAAGGTAAAGAACCAGGTTCCAACACAGGTGAGAAAGAAATGAACCAGATCTCAACGCATGTGAAGAGAGTGGAACATCCAAAGCACCAATAACATTTACATACCAGAGGAAAATGAGTAACAAGGAGCAACCAACCCAAGAAGCATCCAACACAATCACCAACAAGCCAATACGTATGAAAAACACACCGAACGGGCGATGCACGAGCACAAGACGAGCTGCCAAACAAATGGAGGGTTGAAGGAAAGTCATGAACCAAGCACGAGCTACACAGACCAATGAAGCTAAGGCACGAGCTGAGAGAAGAGGTGAACAGGTGAGCTGGGGGAGCCAGCTAGGGCTGAGTTAGGCCTGAGACAACAACAACAACCCTAAAAAAAACTTGAAACCAACACAAGCAACAACTTCAAACTCAGATCTGCAACCTGAAAATGCTCCAGAACTATATGCAAACCCAAAAAGCTTGAAAACCCACGAACATGAACAAACCTGAACAAGAAGGTGAAACCCACGAACACGAGCAAGCAAACCGGAGGTATGAACCCCAAAATTAGTGCAAGAAGAGCACGAATGGAATATCCATTACGACACACACAATGAGAACTGGATATCACGCCGAAAGCCGAAAATTCATAAAAATGCTTTGAGGAGTGCATAGATCCAAAAGATCTGCTCCGATACCATGTAAGAGGGTTCAAGCCTAGAAGCAAGAATCACGAGGACGACGTGCACATCAACGGATGTGCGAATGACAACGTGAAGAGATCTCGGGAGGAGCGAGCATCAACCAAATGTGCATGCAAATATTTGAAACACGGGAAAAACCTGGTTAAGCCATAAAACTCTCCTCTATCTCATAGATCAAATAGGGTGTACATATAGGAGGTGTTGAGTAAGCCCCAGTCTGCCAATGAATCATGACAACTCGAGTAGAGAGGGGGAGTTACATTCCCGGAATAGAAGTGTAACTCCCAATGATGCATATGACGCACTGACACATAAGAGAATCTCATAATGACCCCTAAATGATACATGGACCTACGATCTCACCTAAGTGAGATGACTCACCTAATGATGTGGAAAATAATACACATCAACAAAGACAACATATATTTATGATTCAAGAATCCATGAATTTGACATCAAAACCTTAATGGCATTGTCGTAAGAATTGTAATGATACTTCCTTGTCATGCTTAAAATTTTAAAGCCTATAGGGGACAAATCTAAAGCCATCATTTTTCTTATGAATATCATTTTTATCTATTCTTTGCATTGTAATCTCCTACTTGCAAGAAGTGGGAGCTTCGTCACTCTCCTTTTCACCATACTAATATCATGGCTCACCTATTTATTCCTCGCATGTTCATAATTTATTTGTGATGACTATGTTCTCTCGTATCCTAACCCTGACATAAAAATTACCCAAAACAACGAAACAAGATCATGAAAAATTAATCTCGGTATACACGGCATGCGCTGTTTTTTTTTTGTATACACATGGAAAGTTAACAAAAGAATGGAGTGGATAAGGATTACATACATGATTTAATATTTATATATCTAAAATACTACCACACAAACATAATTTAGTCTGTAATTGTTCTGACCGCAAATAATTATTAGGAGACAAAAACAAAGATTCACTCAAACCCATAGTGCAATGATAAAACTAGCAATCGTATGTGAAGTGTACGATGGAAACGAAAAGCTATCGTGCGAGGAAGTCAAAGTGGAGGGAAAGAACAATGCGAGAGGAAAATGGGCGAAGAAGGGGTATGAGGGCGGGACGTGTAAAGGTGGGGAAATCGAAATTGGGGAAGCAATCTGAAACTTTACACAAGACTAACTGAACACAAGGTTGTTAAGCATTTGTAGGCGAAAAGGTATGTTGTGCTAGATGAGAATGCACTGTGTACTTCCTCTAGCACTTTGCAAGCATGCTTTTAGTTGTAAGCTCGAGTAATTGTATGGGACGAGCAGATATATGTCATTTTTTTAATTGTTGGGAGAAGGAATAAGTAAGAATTATGGTGGGAGCTGAATGTGGGTGTCATAGAGTGCCCCTGCTTTCCAATTAGCAGGAATTACGTTAGCAACCTTTACCCATTCGAAGCCAGCCCTATGGTAACCTACCAGGAAGAAGCGTACCCCAAGAGCCACCTTTGGAGGGCTTAACGCCTTTGGTCGTAATTGTCATCGGATGGTAGACAATAGTGCATGAATTAATGCTCCTAGAGCAATCGACACATGGAGCTTGGATTGACTAGCTCAACATTTTTTTGTATCGTGTTGCTACCGTCCTTTTAATTCGTTAAACCATAAACAACACTTCCAACTCTTCACCATTGTATTTGGTTGAAATGCATTTTGTTTAACTATAAGGCGACATGAGCATCTAGACAAACAGTTTGCCCAAAAAGCAAGCACGATACCGTTAAAAGACAGATAAATTTAGCTTCCTCGAATGGCTCCAACACATCGATGTCTTTGCTTGTTGTCTACAAATTTGATCGATACATTGTGCTTTTTTTCCTGCTTCATTTTTTCTTTCCACTCCGCAATATTTCACTTTAGGAAATTCATCTTACAAACTCGTACGATATCCTAAATATCCACCACACTGCGTAGCATCAACTGGTTAGCTCTATTATGCTTGGCTAAGTCAGAGAAGGCAGTGGAACTCATAGTTATATCCATTTGGTTGCATTCGAGAGGTCAGTCACAATGATTCCTATTCCATCGTGTATGCAAAGTTCCTCATCGATGCATCTAACCTGGTAGCAGGCACCACATCCCCATCCGTTATTGTATATGTACTGAGAGGCACCGGCAGCATTAATATTAATATTTCTTCCAAAAGAACCATATCCACACGCTCCTACATTCTGCTTTGGACTCCCATAGTGGGTTGCTCTAGACTTCACATAATCCCCACCGATATCGGCGCTGCTAAAATTAAGTAGGCTTTGTATGACTATCAATAGTAAAAAACTGTAAGAAGACATTACAGCCACTGGAGAAGTCATTCAGATTCAAGAATGAAGTGACGGAGCATTCCGCGTGTGCAAATGCCTTTCGGTATAATAAAATTTTACGATTTCCAAGCTATATAATTATTTTAGATTTATCCTCATGTTGAGTGCATACGCTAGGACTTGTTCAAATGGTGTCCCATTAGTTGTCGGATGGGGTGGAGTATTTTGCATGTGCAAATGTCTCATTGCATAAATCTCGGCCAATGCTCGGAATACTCGACAACTTTAAAATACTCAAATTTCATTAAAAAAACATAAATTTGCAGTGAAAACCGTGTATTTGCAGCGTTTTCTTTCATTGCTATTAATGCTTTCTTTTTGTTGGGACCTTTGCGATAGCCTTCAGTCTTGTGTCTGAGGATGCACAAATTGGAGTGTAAACATTAAAAAAACTCTTAAAATAGCAACAAAAAAACCTACGCATTTGTTGATATGTGAAGTCAACATTTGAATAAGCAGGTTGCGGCCAAGCTGGTAGGTGGGATGATTAGTCCGAACACGGGAGAATACTCATCGAGTTTTGTAAAGCTATCCAGTATTTTTAATTACTAATCTGTCTACAGGCGATCAAAGCTCATGATTCTTTCAGAAGATTGCAAGAAGTCGTTTGGTCAAAAAAGGTGCAAAAATGGATTTTATGAAAAAGAAAAAAATTCCATCAATGCATAGAGCTCGAGAAAATATACATTTTTAAAGAAAACGACATCTGAAACAGGGCCACGGAATGAAAGGTATGGCACGTGCAAGTTTTTTCTGCTACATCTTCCTAGACGGTCCAAAAAGGTGCAAAAATATATTTTATGAAAATAATAAAAATATTGCCATCAATGCGTAGAGCTCAAGAAAATATACACTTTTAGAGAAAATGACACCAAACGGAGCTATGAAATGAAAGTTATGGCACATGTAAGTTTTTGCTACTACATCTTCACCAACACTTCGAAAATGGTCAAAAATTGCCAAAAATGGAAACATTCCCATGTGCCAAAACGAGAGGAGTTTTTCCACGTGCCACCCACAAATTTCCATGCAGCAAACGATGTGATTTGTTTCACGCGTATTTTTGAACGCACCTTCAATAAATGTGTGGATGACTCAAATCAGTTTGGTTGACAATATGAAAAATGAAGTAGACGGTTTGGAGTGATGCACGATGGTACGACGTTTCAAAGGCCATCGGGCTTTCTAACTTAGAACATTCCTTTCAAAGATAACGAGGAAACAAATTCATGATAGACTTATTCTCGGCCGTAATTACCAAGATCCGGCCGATTCCCCAAGTCCAAGTCACCAGATCACTCAAAAAGGAACCCTCATTGTTATTACAAATACTATTTGTCTTCCAGTGAAAAGCATGATTATGGTTATTGTTGTTATTCTTTTCTCGTAATAATCTTGGTCATGACTCAGGGGACACCTTGAGAAACCTGGATATGGTGGCTTCCCCTATGCTAGTTATATGCTAGTTATATCTTCTGACAGGGGTGGTTTCTCTTCTATGGTAGATCCGTCAAATGTAGCTCTTTCATCCATTAGTAAGGATGTCAATGACTAATACTGCTTCAATTGGGGTTTATCCAAAACAATATGCCCTATAATTTACTTATTGCGAGAATAAGTGATTGGAATAAACCCAAATGCTTGCTATTCTTATATTCTCTCGCCATCAATGCATTGTGGGTTTGAATCCCACCATTGTGATGATAAGAAAACAATCGAGTGTGCTTGTTGAGAGCAAAGTCTGTTCTGAATTATGCTCTTGAACATCGTTCGAAATGTTCCACAAATGGGTTTGCAAGATGATGTTTTAAATGAAAGATAAGACTTAAGATTATAGTAGTAAATAATCCCCAAATTTGCAATGTCAATTGTGCTTGCAGGACATTAACAATAAACGGACTTGACTTGACAACAATTCTAGTGATCTGACTACACCTTACACTGGTAGGAAAAATTATACAGAGCACGATTGCTAAAGCATCACCCACACCGTTCATTTCCCAACACTTCTACCGAATCTCCTCGAATCGTGCCTATAGAGATATCTACTTAACGATGCCACTGAATAGCATGGGGTTTATCCCAAATTGAGGGTTTTCATAAGAGATAAAGCTTAAGTTGTTGCCAGAATTAAGTAGTTGCGGTTGTTGAAGATCCGTATTGAAAACCAAAGTTCACTTGCCTCTCATTTCAAAGATAGAGTGGAATCTGAAAGGAATTCTTCGGAAAGGGTTCAAAATTAATTGCGAATTGATTAGCAATTGCAAGAATTACAACTCAAAAGATGAGCGTTGTATGTATGACCCAACAATCTCCCAAGAAACCCATATCTGTTTTAATTAAATGAATCCAGATTTCCAAATGATTGAAAATTTCTAAACTTGTTATTTCCTTCATTCATTACGCAATAATATTGTTAGTCAAATTAGTGTGAAAATTATTATTGTGAGATAGGTTGCTTGAAAGTACTGTCAGTTTAGCCAATTACCATTAATGACTTTTTAGAAATATTTGGGTTTAAACTATAGAAAAACCCAAAATTTGTTAGGTGTCACTTGTGTAGTGGACAAAAAGAAAATTAGATATTTTTATTAATCATAAAATCTGTATATGCTTATAAAAAGATTTCAACCAATCAAAAATAAAAATAAACTTTTTAAAATAAAAATTTTAGCTTATAAATAACAAAAAAAAAATTTGGCATAAAAGTATTGGTACAAAAATGAAACTATTTACAAAGATCAAAGTTATAATATAACAAGGCCATGATATGGTAAATCCTACCGAAGGTAATGTTTTTTTTTTGTTGAGATTGGTGCATTTTGTCTAGGCATGTTAGAAGCATTCAATTTGATTTTGCAGTGAAAGGAGTTTGTGTGGTCATTGATTTTGCAATCAAATAAAGCTATGTTGTAGAAATGAAGTGGATATTTAAGAAGGTCGAATCAAATATTGGAATCAAATGTTTGTGATTTTGGTTACTTGAAGGTTCACACCTGAATTCGATGCGGTGACAAAATTCTATACGTTCACCAACTTTGTGTAGCTTGGATGAGATAGTAATTTCTAAATATAGGAAGAGGTAACATAAAGTATTATGAAAATGTAAATCATTTTTTTCAATGAAAGTGTAAAACAAATGCATAATAGATATGCATGACAACGTGTCATAGTTTGTGGTGGATGTCAATTGTGTTAATTAACATGTGGCATGCATTGCTGTGGATTGAAATTGAATTTGTTTTGGAAGACAAAGTTGATGGCATAGTAGAGACAAATGCAAAGTGGAAAGGACGGAAAGGAAGCATTAGGCCTTATGTCGAAGGTGTAAATGTTGTATCCAACATTTAGAAGGGGTAGTCGCGGTTAATACAAGGAAGTAGGTAGTTTGTTAGTGTCAATTTTTTTGGTGAGATTCTTGTCTGGCTTGTTGGGATTCATGTATATACAGGGCTTGAGCCAAGATATTTCTGAAAGCAAGGGTAATGGCTATGCGTTGAAGACTGAAATTGTGATTTTTTCTATAAAATAGTAAGACAAATATTGTGGAATTTGTACAAATATGTTTGGAGTTTCAGGTTGTTAAGGTGCACACATCGATGGCCATAGACATTAGTAGCCTGACAGTGTCAATAGGAGGAGACGCTTGAAGCAGATGCTTTGGTTTTAGCCTTTTGTGCAAGCGAATACTTTCTTCCCAGTTTTGTAGGTACTATGCAAAAATTGAAAGCTCTCTTAGTATTCAATTATGGTTCAAACAGGGCGAAAAATTAAAAGCTCTCTTAGTGTTCAATTATGGTTCAAGCAGGGCAAAAATTGAAAGCTCTCTTAGTTTTTGTGTTGGTGCATTGTATGCGTTGGGTCTATGTTTATGGGTGTAATTAGTTTGTTGGAAAGTGGATGGATCAGTTGGATTGCAAGGGACGACTTGTTTGAAGCGTAGAATTTTACTTTGCATGGATAGAATTGTGTGTGGGCATTGGCATTGCAATGCAATAAAGTTGTATTGTGTGGAAGAAGAGGATATTGAAGAAGGTGGAAGAATCTAATGCAATCGAAGAACTGGTAATCTATTTGTGAGTATATTTGTAGTGTAGTAGTTGTCGTTCTTTTCATTGTGATGTTGTCTTACTTACGTACGTGCTTGTTTTTTGTACTCAATTGAAGGTGTGATGTTGAAGTCACTTTGCAATGTAGCCTGTTGTCTGTAAGTGTGGAAAGCGTTGTCCGAGTGGACGCAATGGACAAGTAGTGGCAGCTATGTTTGAGATGATTATTGTGGAAAGCACTGTAATCGAAGAAGTGGTACTCTATTTGTGATTGTTTCTTTAGCATAGGAGTTATTGTTCATTTGATTGTGATGTTGTCTTACTTTCGTACATGATAGGTTTTGTACTGAACTGTAGGTATGATGTTGAAGTCGCTTCGCATTGTAGCATGATGTCTATAACTGTGGAAAGCATTGTTTGATTGGAGGCTATGGACAAGCAACATGATTGCAGAATTTTTATTGCTTGTAGATTTACAGTTGAACTTCATGGACCATACATGTTGTTTGGGGCGCTACCTGAATCCACTATGGAGCTTGAGAGAACTATCAACATCCAATTTATTTTGTATGATTAAAGCATATTGTGAATTTGGTGACAATTTTGTGTATATCGATAAACTTTGTTTAGTGCGTTTGAAATATTATATTCTAAAAATGGGAAGAGGAAACATAAAAAAATTGAAAATGCCAAATAGACTATTTTGATTGAGTTGTGGTGAATATTCATATGATGCTAATGAAGAGTTAATTGAAAGTGTTTTATTCAAAGTGTTATACAACTGCAGTTTAGAAATGCATGGCAACATGCCATATTCTGTGCAGAGTGTCAATTGTTTAAAATGACATGTGTCAGACAACGGCTTGCATTGAAAATTTATTTTGTTGGTATACATTGTTGAACTCATAATGCACACACAGAATTGGACTAGTTTGACTGCCGTGAAGTGCAAAACATGCGAACGTCTTGGATGCATTGTGCATTAAGTTGGAGGCATCAATGGTGCAGCGAGCATGCCGTGAAGAACAAGTTTTTGTCAAGGTAAGGTAAGTTTGGTTTGTTGTAATGTATTTGAATAACTTTCAATGAAATAAGTGCTCTGTTTGTGGCTGTGTTGAATGAAATAAGTGCTCTGTTTGTGGTTGTGTTGTATTTGAATCTCTGAAAACAAATAAATATTGTGGTATGTGGATTGAAAGTGAAATAGTGCTTTGCAGTAGCAGCAATAACTCTGTACTTGGAAGTGAAAGAGATCATAGATTGTGATATGTAGTAATGTAACATGTAGCAGTAGGCCAAGTAGTCATTTGGATGGATCACCTAGGACTGAAATATTGAAGTTGAACTCCATGGGACTCCCCTCAAAATAGTAAACTTGTGCAAAAACACCAAGAAAGCATTGGTACAGACAACAACATTTGATGTTACCCAGCAGGTTCTGTTCTAGCCATGGTGGCCTACACTGAAATGGCATGAAAAGAAAGAGGAAAGAAGGGGATAGTGCATCAGCACAAGTCTGTACAAAAAACATGACCAGAAAATGATAGGGAAGAGATAATTAGAAGCAAAGTGCAGATGGATATAGCATAAGAAGGAAAGTTTATACAATAAAATTGTGCCAAAAGGCGAGATAGTTTGAAGAAATGCTTTGACAAATTCGACTGCAGCAAGTAGGTCCCAACAGGGTTTAATTATGTTGGTTTCAGTAGCAAATTGTAGGTGGGTTCAGACTAGAAATTATAATGGAGTTTCAATTTGTTAAGTCTTTTGATCATGTTATTGGATTCAAATGGAGGTTGTTTGTAGAAGCATTATGCCAAATTTTTTGGACAGTTTAGTCAAATTAGCTAAGTTTCAAATTAAGGTGCTGCATCAAGTAGATCTACATTATAGAAAAACAAAGAAGCAAATACTGTGTATGGTACAGGTGATTGAAAAAATACTCTTACCTTTGCTATAATATGAAGGAAGAAATAATAGGTTAAATTGCTATTTCTTTGGATGCTTTAAAAAAAACAAAGTCAGAGATATTGGATGCTTTTTTTAAATCTTGCCAAAAACAAGGCCTGTTGTGGCTGTTGTATTGGCTTGTATTGGATTTGAGTCTGATTGTGTTAATCAATCTAAAAGACAGGGATTCCGCTCTAGAAGGCTTACCAAGTAAATGTAGTAAAAATTCTCTCTAGATGACTAGTGTACTTTTCTGCTTTGATAACAGTGGACATCACTCTTTGTCCATCATGGAATGTCTCTCACTTCTTTTACTTACAATTAAAACAAATACTGTTTGAAAAGGACATTACCTTTAATTTCGTGAAACTTGATTTCATCTGTTCTTCATTCATGAACATGTACAATCACTTAGGTGTGATACCCATGATTTCCTCCCTAGATTTGTGACGAGGTTTGAAGCAATCTGTCCAAGGCAATATAGATAGTTAGATCTAGAGAATTCTAACACAAGGAAAGAGGTTGGTTAAGGGCATTGTTGAGGTCCACAATGATATAGATAGGGATAAATCGGTTGTTGAAAAGATGAATAATGAGCTATAGGAAGAATTAAATAATTGGGATTTGAATAAATTCTCCTCCTTTTGGGTAGTTTTGAGGGAATCTGTGCACCACTTGTCAGCTGGCTGCTCTGCAATATTGTTGAAAAGATGGGCAGAGCACCATGTTGTGACAAAGAGAAGGTGAAGAGAGGTCCATGGTCACCTGAAGAATATTCTAAACTCAAAACCTACACACAAAAAAATGGTACTGGAGGCAATTGGATTGCTGTCCCCAACAAAGTTGGTATGTTATATAGCTTATTCATTGAAAAGAATCAAATTTTGAGATGTGGGTTTGGTTTTCAGGTGTTAAAAATGATGATAAATCAATGAAATTTTTGTAGTATTGAAAACAAGGTTTTCAAGTGATTAGGGTTTCTAGGAGTTGTGTATCAGATCTATGTTTTCATCCATGTCAAGTAAGATGTTTGAAGCAATCTGTGCCGATGAATGGATTTTGTCCAAGGCAAGCATAGGGAAAGGCTCATCAATTAGAACTCCAACCTAGAAAAGATGGTAAAATTATTGTTAGTGCAACTGTGTAGAGAAGAGGAGGAATACTATCTTCCAATATTTATCTATGTCCAAAAGCACAAGCTACTTGGCTTGGAAACATATTTTACATGTGTTTGATGTTAGTCATTGATGCTTTCAGTGAAATGCATTGGCTGTTTATGCGAGCCTCTTTAACCATCAAAGGGCGAGTGGTGTAAGAAAAAATGTCAATGTTAATAAAAGATACAGTTATCTTGCCGAAATCCAATCAGGGTTCTCAGATCTACCTTTCCGTTGCCTATTTGTACACAACATATTGATTACTGGCAAAGTTGTAAACCATATTAAATATTCCAAGCAACATCTGGCTACATTTAATCTCAGGTGGAAGATATACTGGTCTATTTCTTGGATGGAAAAAAAGTCATTTTACCTTGAGTTTTAAGTTTAGTCTATTTTAAAAACTAGTTATAATAATATAGAAAAATATACACCGAAGTAATAGTCAGATATGTAAACAAATGACAGTAAAGTAAAAAGTAATTAAAGTAGACACAAGAAGAGAATAATGGTTGCCAATATTTCTTTCGGATTATGATTTCATTGTATTAGTCGTCTGAGAATAACATAATTACAAAAAGGCTGAAACAAAAGCAAGGCAAAAATATGTAACAACTAGCATGGTGGGAAACAGAGATGCATGTAGTCATTGCAAAATCTGTGTAACATAGGCAATTGTTTCTTTTCTTTGTGACTGATATCCTTTGCAAGTGTGCTTTGGTTTTTTTAGTATTGCCAAAAACATAGAGGATAATGATGGATTGTTCCTGGTGATATGGGGAGCCCGTCATGAAATTTGTTCGTGTAGGTGCATGGGGTGCAAAATCGTTCCAGGAATCTAAAAGAACATGACGGGTATGTCAGACTGGAAACAAAGAATTAAACTAAAATGTAATCAATAGAGCTAGCAAATGGAGATGCTTACCAGAGAAGGGAGAAAGCTACGTTTCTTTGATTGTGGATATTGAGTTGTCAATCGTCAAAGTGAATGTACCCTTGATCTGGAATTGACAGAGAAGAAATAAAGGCTTTGAGATGTCCTGTTGATATTCTTCATATTGTGTTTGACAAAGCTGAGGGAAGACTTTTCCCAGTAATGGCTCTCGCAGTGTGTGGGAGGGAGTCATCTCTTGTTTGCAAACTGCAGTGGAGAAAGTGCTTATACTTGTATGGTTTTGATGTATTGCAAGTTGCACAAAGGGAAATTTGTTTCAATTTAGCTGGATCAGGTTCTGTGAGATGGTCACATTCTACACAGAAAGGCTTGGAAAGGAGAAAGGTATATGTTCTTTGCACGAAGTACGCCTGCAATCTACAAAAGGGAGATGAAGTTGTTAGAGGGATGTATTGTTAATAGGCATATTTGATGGATGACAAATTGTTGATGCAAGATAACTTAAAAAAGAAAAATTGCAATGCACTTGCCTCTGTGTTTGTGTTTATGAGAGATTGTAAAAATGTTTTTGTAGGTTCATCATTTAAAGGGTCGATGAAGGATGAATGGCCTACACGTACAACACGTGAACCCTTTAATCCTTGTCTGATGAAGTTTTTGAAAAGCAATAGTGGTATGTTCCCTGCTGCAATACTGTCTCTTATTGTATGGCATAGTGAAACGTGAAAGTTTCCCAAATGTACCAAAGGAGAAAGCATCATGTTTGGTTAAAACTGAAGGCAATAATATAGTGCAATGTATATGTAAATGAAATAAGGGAGAGTGTTGATATTGTTGCTTTTGCATTTTCAGCGTCGAGTCTTTAACATAGAGGGTGAACAAGTCGTTGGTGTGATGGATTCCTGTCACAATTGCAGCAAATGACCCGATGGGGAATGTTGCATTTGAATCAACAAGCTCCTATATTTTCATGTCGTGTCAATTTTCAGGTTTGCAAACTGTTGGTATGTTTTCCATAGTGGTTGTTGCATTTGCGACAAGAGCAAGATTTGCATCTCCTCGTTCATACTTTGTTTTTTCTTTGATAGTGAAACCAGTCACACGTAAACCACATCCAACAAATACAGTGGATGCAAATTTGTGGACAAAGGTGTTGCTCATGTTCAAAGTGATTTTCATTTGACCATTTTTGTCAACCAAATCAGCATGGAGGATTTCATCTTTTGAAGGGGAAATGTTGGTTGCATGCGCTGGTCCATAAATGACCAGGATATCACCTTCAAAGACAGTTGCAACTTTTCCTGCACAAATGTCAAGTATCGAGGATGGCTAGTGTGTTCCTGGTTTTGGGCTGCAATTTGAAGGGTATTAGGATGCTTTCATTGAAAGGATGAGCATGATAATAAATGAATGATGACAATAAAGTATAGAAATGTTAGAAAGAGATTACCATTTAGAGGGTTCTTGGAAAAGATCATTGTTGGCAATGTCCTTGTTCTTGGAGGGTTGTTCCATGTCTTTGTTGCTGCAACTATCTACAAAGCATTGAAATATGTGCATAGTTGTTATAGAGTGTCAAATGAAAAGGAAAGAAAAGAATCAACAAAGTAGATGTTAGTTTTGGTCAATCAATAGAATGAGGTATGTGCACTTACAATTATGCAAAGTTGTTGTTGTTGGTGTTTTTCAAGAGGACAAAAATTGTTGGGTGGTCAGTCCAATATGCAAATATTTCAAATGAATTACAGGTATGTTGTATCGTGTTTGACCATATATGGTCGATCATGTTTTTAGTGAAGACACTTGGGTGTTGAATATAGAAGGTGAAATTGTTTTTTTGCATAAATGCTAAAAGCATCGTTGTTTTTCTATTTTTGTTGTGCATGTCGATGTTAAAGTCTCCAAAAATGTAGGTGGGAATGGTCAAATCAATGGATCGGAAGACATTGTCGAGAACAATGAAGATGTTTTCTAGATGTGCATTTGGCGCAGCGTAGACATTTACAATTGTTATGCATTGATGTTGCAGTAATATGGTTGTGACTAGCAACTCTACGTTGTGCTTTGAAAGTAATGTTTTGTAGGAAAGCTATATTGTTTGCAATGAAAATTGCTAGACCATGTACATGGTGTGCATAAAAGCATTGGTATCCGTCAAGATAGTCAATTGCAATGGGGCAAGGAATGTGAGTTTCTTGTAAACAAAGAATGTGAGATTGCATTAATTCATGGTCGTGGAGAATGGCTTCTCTGTGAGCATGGAGACTTTAGGTATTTAGTGAAGCAACTATAATAGAGGAAGAAATATCAGCTATGGACAAGGCATGTTGAATATTCCATTTAGCTTCGTTTCGAGTCGTTCCATTTCTGTATTGATTGTTTGTTTAATGCTGAAATTCTTTCTCGTAAGCGGGATAACAAGTAAAGGTTGGAAATGGTTTTGACTCATGACAGAGTTGTATATGCTAAGCCATGTGATGATACGCCAAGAGGGCTGAAAGCAAGCCGTTCAAGTGTGAGGCCTTGTGCTCTGTGTATTGTATGTGCGGAAAACAAAGTTGTAGGGGGAATTGTTTTCTTATTATAATCGGTGTCTCAGTACGATGTTCTATGAAAGGGTCTAGCCACACAAAAATAGGAATCCAATCAAGTTCTGTTCTCGCTATTGACAATTACGGGTGTTTAGATCTTTGTTGTTTTCCAATACATGGATCATTGAATTTTATCCATATGGCATCAAAGTCATTTGTCGTTGTATATGCTTTGAAAACTCCATCAGAACCATTGACCAATCCATCTTGGATGTCGTAGTTCCCAATGAAAATTTCAATTAGCATGTTAAGTTTGAGCTCTATATGTTGTGGCAATTCTATAGTTTTAGAGTAGGCTTCCATTTGTTCGACTATTGTATCTTGTTCATCGATAGAGTTGATGACAATTTTCTCGCCTGGAGCAAGAGCAAGCATTTTTTTATTGTGTTGAAGAACATCTGTGTTTTTGTAGAAAAGGAATGGGAGTGTTGGATCAACTGGAACTAGCCGAATATAGGTATGATTGAGGTATGCAAGATCAGATTCTGAATGTTCTCCAATGCAAATTCTGTTCAGGACAAAGACAAAGGTGGCATCTTTTTGATGCATTGTTTCAGTCAATTTGAATAGTTTTACATGTGTATTCCAAAATTCATAGCTAATCAATTCTCTAGAAATTTTGGGGTTTTTAAATACAAGACATTCATTGACTGGTTGTGCTTGGTAGAAGTCTCCGTAGAAGATCATGTCAATTCCTCCAAACCAAGTTGTGGGCATGTGTTTTATTTGACGAAGTCGTTGGTCTATGAAGTATAGAATTTGACCTCCGACCAAGGAAATCTCATCTATTAGAGCAAGTTGTAATTGTTGGTAGTGCTTTGCCAAGGAATCCAATCATTCATTGTTCAACTGGGCGTAGTTTAGATCGATTGAAAGGCAAGAGGAAAGCAAAATGAAGTGTTATTCCACCAGCATTGTAAGCAACTTTTCCGTGAATGCCAAGATCAAGCCTTTGATTTTCAAGGGGTCGTTGTGCATGGAACTATCGTAAATACGAGCCAATGTTTCAAATATCAATTTTGCAACAAATGTTTTACCTATGTCGGCGCCTCTTGTTAGGAAAAGGTAGATAGCAATTGATGGGTCTTTATTTTTCTTAAAGGAGATGTCTTTCACAATGGCTTGTTGTTTCTTGTTGAGAAGTTGCATTTGTTTGAAATATGTTGTGTTGTCTTCGATGCTCGGGTGTTTTCCTAGTTGAAATTGTTTCTTTGCAATGTCTGAATGTTGTTGTCGATTATGGAAAGGCAAATCATGCTCTATGTCGTAGTCTTCAAAGGGGAGGTGTTCATGTGTAGTCATCGTTGTCATTTTCTCTAAGGATAGGAGAAACAATTTCACATCCCGAATTGTTGTGTCCATGTCACCCCATTTGTTGTTGGTAGTGTAGCAGAATTTGGATTCATTAGCATGTATGGTTTGTTCATGAAATGCATATGCATCTGTCCAAGTTGCAAATTTTGTTTTGAGGGTGTGTCATTGTCCTGTAAAGGGATGTAAAGAAAAAGCCTTTCACAATAGTTAGTTGTTTATGTCAAGATGTTTGCTATAGTTGACAAACCTGATGATGAGTGGCTTGTTTCGAGGTTTTTTATTTTTACTAGCATTGTGAATGGAAACAAAATCAGCTAAGCAAATGGAATGCAAAGAATGAGGTCGTGCTATGTAGTGATCTATGACAGATCGGCACATGATGTTCGTTGATTCATCTGGTTCTTGTTGAAGTAGACTTGAGGTTTTAGAATGAATGTATGGTCTTCGGATTTGAAGTGTTTATGAAAACACATTTTTGTGATGTATTGTTTAAAGGGATGGAAAGGACTATGTGGACTGCTTGTTGTGCAGACATTTGGTGGGTATTCAACATTGCATTGCCTAGGCTCCGAATCATCTGAATGGCATCAAGATGCATTTTTTGATGCTCAACCCGAATTCTAGTGAATGCTTTTGTCATTGTTCGGTCAATTTTAGTCATGTAGGAGCAGCAATATGTTGCCACTGCATAAGCATTTAGCACATATTGGGCATTGGTATTTGGAAAAGCTATTATTCCATGTGTGAGTTGGTTTTCTTGTCAAGAGCAATGTTGGTTTTTTGAGTGTTGATTGTATTGCTTCTATGTAGGTTATTTCATCGAGGCCTAGTTCTTGGAGGAACATATCATGTGTAATGCAAGTATCGTATCATTTGCTCTCTAGAACAGAGAAAATGGAATGTGCAAGTGCAATAACAGATTGTGTTGGCTCTTCTATAGGTTCAAGTATTTTTGTACACTTCATTGGAGGTTGGGGGAAATTGTATCTACACTTGGATTGTTTTTTTTGCAGCTTTGCGTGTGGTGATGGCATTGCAATTTAGCAATATGTTGAGGGAATAAACTAGTATCACATGTAATGTAGTCATCAACGTATGACTCTACAATGTCATTGGCATCATTTCCAAAGACCGGTGCATTTTTTGTCCAAATTAGCCAATGGCTATGAGCATTTCCCCTATTTTGGAATTCATGACCCAAAAGTAATCTTCTATATGTCCAAAGAAGGATTTGTCTTTGCAAAGTAATTGTTTCAATGCATAGAGTCTATGCTTGTAGTAACGAGTGCATGTAACGGGATCATTTTTTACAAAAAGTTAGAGTCGTTGTAATCTGAACGTCTTGGCTTCTCTAAAGGGATAGTATTCTGATATCGGGTGTATAAATTATTGAGGGTCTCGGTTAGTGGCAACCAACAATGTTTTGTGCTCGAGAATGTGGCAAAAAGGTAGGCGGGCTGAGCTGACGAATCATGGCAAAAAGGTTTTTCCTTGTTTGTTGCATATAGTCCGGGGAAATGCGTATTCTTTTGAAATCGATGTACCCGATATCAAATCTCAAGATTTTTTCTAGATTTGGTATGTATTTGACATCTTTTACAAATAGTGTTCGACCTTTTAATTGTCCCTTTCTAATTCTGAGCCATATTGAATGACACACTTGGTCAATTAGTATTTTTATTGCTTTGAAAAATATATTGGTTATGTGATGATAAAATATACGATCTGAATGCATTAACTCCCATTGTGCTATTTTTTGATATGGGATTGCTTTTGTAGTTGTTTCATTGCGAGGTTGGCCAAAAAACAAAGTTGGGAAATTCATCTCTTCTGAAAAGTTGTCTTGAAAAATACCAAATGGTGTAAATCCCTCCAAAGGAGCAATATTTATGATCTTGTCTTTAAGATAGTGGATAGTTGAGGAGTCAGTAAAACCATGAATTAGTGTGTCGTGCACATTGTCATTATCGATGTCGTCATCAAAAGAGCTGTTCTCAGAGGGGATATGTTTGTGTTCTTCATTGTTATTTGTTTCAAAGTTCATCGCGGTAGAAAGTGTTTGATCCCAGTCATGGTTTAGTTTGATTTCATGCATGAGATATAATGTTGTTGCGCATAATTGTTTAAGAGCAGCCATAGTGATTATGGGGCACACATTTCCCAAATGGTATGCTTTTATGTATTCAAGATGATGTTTAAGCACCATAACAATTATTTTTGTTTCTTTTGGGTATCTTGGCAATGCTTGTTGGATTATATCAATATTTGTTGGAACATTTATAATTTCTCCCTTTAATGTGTATTGAGGGCGTTTATGGCTTTGGTACCTTATTTGACCAAATGTAAGTCGAAGAGACATGAGTCTTTCTTCAAGGTCGAAAGTATCATTGGAATCAATCAATTGGATTCCTTGAGGGCATGTTAATCTTGGAAAATTTCCATTTAATAAGGTTGTTGAGCATGGGCGACAAATTTTATTGCATTCAGGCATTGTTTTCTTTGATGTGAGTTAAGGATGTGTTTTTTTTGTTGCATTTGTAAAAGATGTCAGGTTGAGCTTGAAGTGGAGCTGATTACAAATTTGGCATGTATGGATTGGTGTGTCATTTGTTCGGGTATGAAAATTGGCAATACATCATGCACAGTTGGTTGTTTGTTGTGTATGTTTGTGTATAGTTGTCTTTAGCTTTCGCAGACAATTTGAATTTAGCGGATTGCATTGTTTTATGGTGGTTGACATTTGTGTTTGCAAAGACTTGTTTGCTTGTTGCTTGAGTGTTTTAGTGGAGAGAACGTCATCTGTTTCAGCTGCAAGTGATGTGGACATGAAAGCTGTTTTGGCAGTGAAAGAAATTGGTACGTGAATGGCCTTTGAGCAACAGGGAATGTATAACATTGGAATCATGTATAGCTATTGTTTTGATGTGTCTGTTTTCATATTTTTTTTTTATTGAGCAAACAGAAAATGTCAACGGTTTTTCATTCTGATTGTGCACAATGTTTTTGCACATGTTTCCGAAGATATGTTTTCAATTTCTGTATCCATTTGGGTGGTTGTATTTTCGGATGTATACGCAGTAGCGAGTACCGGAACATAGTGAGTATTCGTAGCCAATAGTTCATAATGAAAATGTCCTTCGGGAAGTGAAAATCGTATAAGATTGTATGTTTTTTCAAGCGGTGCATCACTAGAATAAATCTTAAAAACTTGGAAAGGATGTGAATGCCACAATTGAATATTTATTTCGAAAAGTACGCATAACCAATGGATGTTGAAGTCATCTTCGTCTATATTGTTGTGGTCATGGAACATGGCTATGTTCACTACAAGGCCTTGCCATGTGGCAATGTGCGGTATGTTTTTATTGGGTTTTGGGCAAGCCAGGTATGGAGAAAGCGAAGAGTTGTATGGTCTTCTCGAAGGATAGAACTACAAAAGCCTGAGCAGCATACCTGCGCAGGCAGTGAGGGTCAAATTCATTGTTGTGAATGCAGCAAATAGAAGTGAAAAGGCTATCAGTGTAGATATTGTCACTTGTTGGCAGTCTAACAAGGCATAGTTGTTGTAGTTGATCGGATAAGCCACACCAAAGCATTTCTACGAACATCGAAGGGATAATAGACGAGCATTGTTTGTTGGCTCAGGGAACTACACATATTTTTCTAGAATAAGGGTTCGTAATGCCCACTAAGAGGGTTGGAATAATGGAAAAGAATACAATATTCTAGTATCTCACTATTTGGACGGAATCGAAGATAATTTGTGCCTCTTGTTGCAGACCAAACCCATATCGGCAAGTCAAGCCACTTGGAAAGCCATTTTATACAAAAGATGTCCCCCCATAGGCCTTGTTCAATACCTTTGGGTGAGTACACTGCAGATAGTTACATTCGATGTAAATATGTTTCCTAGCTATGAACACCATGCAAAATAAAAAGGATTTCAGGATCTAGTTCAAACTCTAAAGAAGCAAAGTCTAAAAGTGCTCAATGATATCACTTCTAAGTTCAAGAGATGTGTATCGGAAATGAAATAGCACAGCGAAGGAATCAAACAAACAATCATCCACTCTGTATTTTAAAGTATAGTCTCGGAAAAGGTCGAACCTATGCAACACATTGTCTATGCATTCTATGATGCGGTTCGATATAATGTATATTGCTCACGTCGATAGTGTGTTTTCCATGGATGTTTTTTACATTTGATTTTTTTTTTTGTTACAAAAAAGGTTTCTGAGCAGAATATAGAAGAAAAGACTAATGTTTATACCTTTTCCAATGGAGCATGAGAAATCCAAACAAGCAACAATGAAATATCTCTCGTTCTCTGATTTTGCTTTTGTCACGAACCTGAAATGTACACAATAGACATTATGCATTTAGTGAGTATTGCAAACGGAAGTAGGCAGGAAAATAAACTTTGTACATACAATAAAGCAAGCAGTGCAATGAAATACACAAGAAAGATCACACTATAAAAAAACATTATAGAGCATAAAGTAGTCAAAGAGTTTCACAGCTGCAAAAACCATATGAAATCGGAAGCTATGATTTCTTATTAAGCTAATTAATAAATTCACTAAGAATGTTTAATTAAGGCTCTAAAGAATAACATGAAGCAATCAGGATACCAATCCTTAAGCGAAGCAACTAACAGCAGAAACATCCTTCATGTGAATTAACTGATTAAGCAATCCACTAAGAATGTTTAACCAAGGCCCATTTCTTTGCTCAGTGTTTCTAACAAGATCCTATCCGAACTCTGACCCTATAGATTAAACATGTAATAACTTCCAATATAACATCAAAATAGACTAGGCTCATTGTAATAATTATTGTATGAGAAGATATGGAGTAGGACAAGACAACGACACAAGAAACTATGTTTAACATATCATATGATAGGACTTACAACCTTTCATTTTAAAAATGTTGTAGGCCATGCGCTTTGGAGCATTTAATCAAATTAGTAAAACACAAACCATTTTTTTGCAGATGCCCATTTTTTGATAACTGATTTGAGTGGGCATAATAGATCTGCCCATTCATCCAGTTAAGTCTGCTTGTTTTCCCCTAGAGTAGTCAAACTTGGCCACTCATAAGATCATTCTTGATTATGATACAAACAGAAGTAAGATCTTTTTTCATCACAGGACCCATTAGCAAATAAGGGGATCCAATGGTGGAAATTCCAAGGACCTAAATGCAACCATTACCCAAGCACGAGCTAAAAAGTTCTACATAAGCTAAAATGTTCTACAGTCATGTTGACAACTGATTTGAGTGGGCATTTGCATTGTTCATTCTTAGTTGTTGTCTATCACTAACATGCAGAGTTGAACATCGATACTTTGGGAGAGGCCTTCGCCAAAACACATTCAAGTAGCTACAATATCTTGTAGAATATCCATAGCGAAGTCTCAAAACTTAACATATTTAAGAAGAATTTATAATAACATCAATCACTAAGACATAATGCATGAAGCTTTAGTATTTTAGTCTACAATGTCTGCCAGAAAGGAGTTTTTTAGCACTAACTAAATCCCTAGAGAATGATGGTGGCAGACCGAAGATTCAAAATAAAAATAGGAAACAAAGAATTAAAATTAATATCCATGGGATGAGTTCAAGTGGTAAAATCATTCATAATGTAGCCCCAGCTTCAAATCCTAAGAAACATGATAAATACCATTAGGAAAGATAGTTTGTCGATTCCTCAGTTTTTCTACTTAAATGCATTAAAAAGGACCATTAAGAAAGATAGTAGATGTAACTACGATTAACTGTAAGCCCTTTTCTGCTGCTATAATAAAAATTCATTTAATCATATTAGCACTAACACACATATTATAGATATTTAATAGTTAGTTGAAGAATTAGTATTGGAAAACTGCATAAAATTTTGAATACCCTTTCCTAAAAATATGACACCAGAAATTAGAATGCTCTTTAGCTCTAAGAAAACCCTTAGTGTCTATTGCTATCATATCCACACATATTCAGAAAATTTGCACCTCCACACAAACAATATTGGTAGCAGCAACCCTATGGTTTATAATTATCATCAAAAGAAGATTGGATCTTGAAACAGTTAGTGCAGTAAAAATTCTTTATATCAAAAGTTGTTAACAAAAAAACACAGAAAAATTAACATAAACGAAATTGTTCAACTTAAATTCCACTGCCATGTCATTTTTAAAAAGCAAAATAAAAAATAGCACATTTTTCTCATTTTTTTAAGTATTCGTTTGTCAAAACATCTCAGAAATGTGATAATATATGTTGATGGGATCAAAACTGCTTCAAGTTCAAGATACCTGTGCCTGGAATGAAAAATTCACCTTCCTCTTCAGACTGCTTTACCTCCTGGCGGGCAGATCAAAATGGCAAGGTAAACAATCTGAAAGCAAGAAACATATTTGCCCTCGAGCCACTCAAAACCGACCTAATCTGTACGTATTACAGTCAATGCATTAAATGTTTTACAACTGCTGCACTTTTCCTCTGAACAGTGCTAAATAAAGGCAATGACCAATACAAGCTTGCCAACATAAAAAAATCAAAACATAAAACTTTAGTTGAGCCCCATTTAAATACAAATGGCACAATCTGATTGAAAACAATGCAAATGTTTAATTGTTAAGGTGAAGACAATATCCATGCCTTCGGCAGGATAATAACATGAACTCCACCCCGCAAAGCTGAAGAGAATGGTCTCTTCAATATTCGCATTGGTTTCATTTCAATTCTAAACAGGCACTATAATCCGTTGGTTTTTAAAGACATTGTTTTTATAGTATATACTTTAATTTTTAAGATGACGCATGCATATTTGTCGTGAAGCTTATATTGTCCATGATACCACATAGATATCATCCTAATACTGACAAAATAATAATGACACATTGAAACTTGAACAGTTGCGGGTTGCCCACGAGATTCGTCCCAGCTTTGACAATCATAATACGTACGTCCTTCCATAATGGGAGGCTCGTTCGCCTTAGATTCTTATCTAAAAATTGTAATCTATTGAGTGGTCTGTAATGCTTGAGCGTATGCAAGATGATCCATGCATATCGAAAAAAATTCTATTTTAACACGGTCTCAGCTTTTCTGCCCATTTGCTAAATAAGGTTGGGACGAGAAAGTGAAAGCGCAACATTAGATTTGCTCAAAAATCTGCGTGATTGTGATGGAAATGCAGTTCGTTATAGAATGTGTGTGTATTTCCCTCTTGTTTTTGATTATGTTTCGTCTTTATATCACATCCAAGCGTTGGCATGAAGCAAAAGGTTTACCCAATGGTAGCATGGGATGGCCTGTACTAGGAGAAACCTTAAGCTTTCTAATTGATTTTGATAATTTCGTAAGGAGAAGCCGTGCCAGGTAAGTTGTATTGTATCTCATTTTAGTCCTTATTAGTTGTTTCTAGCGCAAATGTTCTCTCATTAGTACATGGAGTTGCAGGCACGGAAAGGTTTTCAAGACCAGTCTTTTTGGATTCCCTACGATAATATCGTTAGATCCACAGTTCAACAAGCGTGCTCTGCTTTGTGCTAAGCTCCTTCCCGGATATCCGCAATGTACGTTTGATATGTTGGGGAATGGAGCTTGGTCTGCAGAAACGATGATATGCACTATAAGATGCGAGGATGGATCCTGACTTATATCCAGTCGAACCTTGACGGCCATCTCCTGCGTATTACAGACGAAGTGATAAGTTCCTGTCTGGAAAACTTAGGTGGAAAGGTGGTCTCCTTGCAACAAAAATTACAACAGGTCGTATCGATATCATAAAATGGAATTCGGTAACTTAGTTCAGTCTTCTTAAATTTTATACCAATGGTTTTTTATTTTTTAGTGGTTTAAAGTGAATTTTTTTTTGTTGGTTTTTGATTTTTCAGTTGTTTAAAGTGATTTTTTTGTTGTTATAAGCAATAATACGTTTTCCTCACATACTTCACACATCACTTAGTAACTGTACCAGGCACATGCCCCACCACTGTGCTGCAGTATTCAGCAGTCAAATATTTGTCAGCAGTTGGCTATATTATTAACTGCAAACCTGCGTGATGATCAGGCTGAACGGTTGCAATTTACTAAAGCAAAGAAGAAAGGAAGATAAAAATTTGAGTGACAAACAAATAATTTAGTTTCTTTCTGAAATAAATGATAGCTCACAACGAAATAATTTAACATATGATGTAAAATTACTAGTAAATGTTACAGTTATTTGTTAAAGATGTATAAAGATAATCTCAAAATATATAAGCTTCTACTATATAACTAAACAAACATTAGAAGTTGCATATTTTAGAATTGAATAATGTAATGTGGACTCTAGCCTTATAAATTTTTATGATATAGTTTTAGAATTTATTAAAATTTATTATATTTTATAAATTTATGACAAAACTATTTTCTTAAGGGAGTAACATTATACAAATAATATATAATAAATACGAGACAATTAAAAGAGACTTATTCTATATCCTTTCAATTAGAAATGTTATTATTATTTTATGTTTTTATTATTAGCTAATATACTTATGTTTTCTCTTCTATTTTTTATTATTTTAACAAATTTCTATAACACTAAAAATGAGTATTATTTTATAGTTCAAAGTGGATGGGAAACTTTTTATATCCCATTCACTTGAGGATCTTTAAACGGCAGTCAAGTTCGCAAATTCAGAGTTTGTTTGGCATCTGTAGTGTAATTTAAATGATTATCTATTTGTGTTATTGAAGATATCCTTGCATAGTATGTTAGCTATGATCGTTAGTCTAAAAGAAGGACCTTTGTTAGATGAAATTAGTCGAGAATTCGACATACATACAGACGGTCTATTTTGCCTGAAGGTCAATCTTCCATATTCCACCTATCGAGATGGATTGAAGGTAGATTTTACAGACACCCATTCGGTTTATTTCTTTTTAAAGAGAATACATACACACAGTACTAGAATGTTTTAATTTGTTATGTGAATGTTGATTAATCCATTGAATGAAAAGGCAAGAGAGAAGCTTATAAACATATTGGGGGAGCTTATTCAAGAAAGGAGGAGCTCATTAAAAGATAAAGATTTACACAATGATCTTCTGTCATGGGTGATTAATGCTGAAATAGATGGACATATAAAAACACAATTAACAAATGAACAGATTATAGATTTTCTCTTGGCAGTTGTCACTGGAGGATTTCAAACTACCTTTGGAACAATTTTAATGGGAATGAAGTTCCTTTTAAATTACCCAAAAGTTCTGGCTGAACTTCGAGTGAGTCCCTTCAATACATAATCGAAAGAACTAGTACTTCAATCCTTTTGAAAATTGTTTTAATCCATAATCATGTTAAAAGGTAGTAGTTCCATCAGCAGGTTGTACTCTATTTAATGGTGATGCTTATTATTTTAAAATCTGATTTGGTCCAGTCTGAACACTTGGCAACAAATGCAAGAAAATTAGAAAGAACCCAAAAGGAGCTATCTTGGGAGGATTACAAGTCAATGTCTTTCACTAATAAGGTAATTTAGCCTAAATATTTTCTATTTCGTTAAGTTTTGTTTAATAATTATTCTAATTGATATTCTTACGATGTGACAAAATTTAACTATGGCAATCTAGGTAATCTATGAAATAATGAGATTGGCAAGTACAGTACCTGGGATATTTAGAAAGTGTATTGGAGATGTTAAAATAAAAGGTATGAACTTATTAAAAATCTCATGTTATTTATACATTATATTCTTAATGTATGCCGTAATTACAATGATGATTAGGTTATAAGGTTCCCAAAAATTGGAGACTGGTGCTTTACCTAAAAGCCAGCAATGAAGATGAGAATTCATATGAAGACTCATTTATGTTTAACCCTTGGAGAACACAGGTGACTTAAAGTTGAACGCAAATATTTTAGCCTCTAGTGTAGCCGATACTGATTGTTGACCTTAACAAGCTCTTAATCCATTATATATTTCAAATTGTAGTCTGCAGATTTTCTTCCTTTTAGTGGAGGAAGAAGAATGTGTCCGGGTAGAAAGTTTGCTTTATTAGAGATTGCAATATTCTTTCATCACCTTGTTACTCGTTATGAGTAAGTAGTACACATGAATCTTGCATATAATTATCACTATACAAATAATGTCATCCATTTTTAGTTGTATGTTTAAATCCTATTTCATGGCTTGTAACTCTCTTT
Source organism: Taxus wallichiana var. yunnanensis (assembly GCA_018340775.1). Taxonomy (NCBI): domain Eukaryota; kingdom Viridiplantae; phylum Streptophyta; class Pinopsida; order Cupressales; family Taxaceae; genus Taxus; species Taxus wallichiana. The sequence goes on from CM031238.1 coordinate 652,000,148, forward strand.
GTTTTTTGTTTTTTTTTGCAGTTGGAAGAAAATTCATAATAAAGAGAAAAAGAAATTTATCCTCGACTTGTCACTGCCAAAGGGTTTCCGGTTGAATTTCATTATTTTAACAAATAAAATCATCGCCATGATGTCAAAAGGTGTTTTAACATTATTTCAGAGAAAATGTTAGCCGGTAGATATATGGACTTAAAAGTCGAGTATGCTGCCAAGTACAGAAAAAGATTGTGCGGTAATTTGTGTTACATGTATAAGTGACTAAGAATATTTAATAAAAGTCTTTTAAACAATTTAATCTATTTTTCTAAAATGGGTTGAAAATTCTAGTAGTGCCTATGATGTAAGTATGAAGTTTACTTCGCATGTTCTAATGTATTTAATTTTATATTTTTAAATCTATTTTTTAGTTTTAAATTGAATTGTTCACAATTGTTTGTCTTGAAAATTTTATTTAATACATTTATACATGCATTTTATTTATGTTTAACGAAAGTGATATTTTTCATTATTTTATGAGGATACCTTCTTGATCATTAGTAAGTGTTATTGAATCTAATTATGTATGAATTCACAATAAAAACATCCAATCTTCTTTATAAATTTTATTTCTTGTACATTTAATTTTTAATAATAATTTTCATTTTTTGCGTTAATACATATAAAGAACTAGTTTCTTTTGTACTCCCTTATAAATAACTAGTTTCAACTCATTTATAATTTTTGTAAATGATATATATTTACTTGTTAAATTAATTGATAAGGTTAAAATGTAATGTTTTTAAAATTGCTTTACAATCTTACATCATGATGGCTTTACCACAATTTCTATATCCTAAACAACAAATAAATAGGTAATCTCATATTCGTATATCGTCACAAGTTTCAAAATAGATATTACTAATATTCACTGAACCCTATGAAAATCTTGCTAGGAAAATGATTGTTCTAAAATTTCTCAGCCACAACAAAAAAATAAAAATTAAACTATAAATATCCAAATCCTTGAGCAACGGAAGGAATGGAGGCGACGAAAAAGATGGAAGAGGAAATGAATGGTGGAAACGGGGAAGCTGAGCTGAGGAAAGGAAGGGATTTAACCTTTAAAATCAGCGCCATTAAAGGTTAAATCCGCCGTGTATACGGAGATGAATCTGAACCCTAGTATCTCCTCATTTTAATATATACTAATACAACCGATTGATCTGGCTCTTAATTTGTATCTAAACCGTGCTCAAAAGTCTCTGCGGGGGAACCGCTGTCTGCCGCTGTTTTCTTGGAGTATGCCGCTGGTGTTGTAGTGCTCGAGAAAAGAATCCAACATACCTACCTATAATTTTTTTATTTAAAAAAGGACAAAGAAAGGTGGAGTTACGTGGGCAGTGGAAGTACAGGTCGACCTGTCTTTTCCCTGCTAAATAATTCAAACACCTTTTTATTAATTGAAACCCATGTGCCAACATTAAAGAAAAAAATTAGTAGTGGTTGGATGGTCGCAGCAAGTGGAAAGTGCGGGCGGTGGGGACCTGCACACTCAAAATAAAAAATAATTAAACAAAAACATCTGGAGCTCGCCTTGAATTTCTCAAAGAGGTCTTCAACGTGATCAGTAATTTGCCCACGCACTCCCAGCCTGTGCGAAAATGGCTTTTCGAGGGTCCTGATGCTCTGCGCCATCTTTGAACTCTTTCATGGATTTGGGACGACCAGCATGGAAGGAGAGGAAGCAAAAATCTGAGGATTAGGAGTGTTATATTCACGTTTAACATTTTGTTTTGATTTTTTCTCTTGCTGCTTCTGAGAAATGGTGTTACGTAAGGTATAACCTTTGCAAACCTTTATCCAGCTTTTGCCCCTCCGCTTCCATGCTATTTATCTTTTATTTTGAGTTATTCATTGTATTGAATAAAACTTTGAAAGTGCCCTTTCTCTGTTGTCCTGCTTATGTTTCTGCAAGATTTTGTCCCTTTCAACCTTTCCTCTGCGTGAAATCCTCTTTCTATCCATCCTCATCCAATTTCAATGGGGATCCTGGGGCAGCGTTTATGTAGTTTGCAAGTCATAGGCATCCTCGTGGAGTGTGGTCGTTGCCCAAATATGAGCTCTGGAACAACACTTTGATATCCATCGCAGCAAATGGAGAAGGGATGGAACTTTTGTCAAATGTTTTACTTGCAAGTGCCCTGGCAGATGTGCCTGTAGAATGTTGAAGCATGTGTAAGGCATGTGAACCGTTTAACAGATCCCTGAAGCATCTATGGTGTGTGTGAAAAATCTATTACAGTTACTGATTATTAACCTCCTATCTTGTAAGATTATTTGATCAACAAATATTGGAAAATAACACAACTGTAACTTCACAAATACAAACACATAAAAAATACCCAACAAGGTGAACACAATATTTTTGGACAATTGTCCCTGGAAAAACCCCGTAGGGAAAACCAATACTACAGATGAGAAATATATTAAACTTCAGCAAATCAAGAGATACAAATACTGCTTGCCTCTTACTGGCAGAGCTCCGACAATCTCCTAATCCTCCTGCTGATATTCCTCCATTGCTATCTCCAACGCTATCGCTGTGCCCTTGCCAACACTGCAAGACTACTTGCTAACACTGCAAGTTTCTCTAAAAACTTCCTTGTTACAAATGACCCGGTGACCCCCTTATATACTACTCTCGTTGAAAATCAACGACCAGATTAATACAAATGAATGGCTGAGATTAAGACAACTCAATAACCATTAACAACCTTGGTTATGAGGTGTCACCTAAAAGGAGTCAATATTAAATAACAATTATTTTTATCCTAACAATATTTGTTTGAAAAAAACAACTATTTTTCTAAATTCTAGGCCAGAACGAATAGGCATTTGTCCAAACTACCCATAACTAATGCTGCTATATTCAGGTGAGGACAAACAGTTGTCCAAGCTACTAAGATTAACACTCCCTCTTAGCGAGGAAGTTGTTCTGCATGACACCCAACATCTCTCTGAAGAAGATGAATTTTGCCTTCCCCAATGCCTTTGTCAGAATGTCTGCTACCTACTGGCTGATATGTAGGTACAAACTATAGCTTAACAACCCCGCTGTACACAATCTCTGATGAAGTGATACTTGATGTCTATATGTTTTGACCTATCATGAAACATCGATTCTCGATCGAACTTGATGCAACTCGATTGTCGCGGTGTGTATCACTTTGTAGTCTCAACCTTCGACCAAACAAAGCTACTAGCAACTTCCGAAGCCATATAGCTTCACATGTTGCCATGCTAGCTGCTATGTACTCTGACTCTGCTGAACTCAGAGCCACAAGACTTCTTCTTCCTACTGAACCAAGATACAACTCCTGATCCCAGGACATGAAACAACACCACAGAAGTGCTACTCTTGTCCGTTGTACTACCTTGTCTATATCAAGCGTCAAGATAGCCCATCAACTTGATTCCTTCACCTCGAGCATATCTAATTCCATACTCGATTGTACCTCGCAAATAACACAGCACATGCTTTGCCGCAGTCCAATGCACTCTCTTTGGCTCAACCATGAACTGACTAAGAGAGTTAACTACAAAAGCTATATCTGGCCTGGTATTGACCAAATACATGAGAGAACCAATCAACTGCCTGTATAAGGTGGGGTCTACATCCTTCTCCCTGGATGTGTCTACCTTCCTCCAATTCATGATCATGGGTGTAGACATGGCTTTGCAATCTTCCATCCTGAACCTTTTCAAGATTTCCATGCAATATTTCCCTTGCCCAAGGAAAATCTCTCCATCTTTCTGCCATACCTCCATGCCTAGAAAGTAGTGCATAAGTCCCAAATCCTTCATCTCGAACTCCGTTGCAAGATCCCTCTTGCATTCTTCTATGAGCCCCAGTGAACCTATAAGAAACAAGTCATCTACATATAGGACAAGAATGAGAATCTCACCTCCAACTACCAAGTAGTAGAGATTAGCATCTGCCTCACTCTTCACAAAGCCCATTTCCTGCAAGTAACTATTAATGCGCTCATACCACGCTCAGGAGCTGCTTGAGTCCGTCAATGCTCTCTTGATCTACACATGTGGGTCTCTTTGTTGTGTGCTACAAAGCCTTCTGGTTGTTCTATGTATACCTCCTCTTTCAACTCACCATTAAGAAACGCTTGTCTTGACATCCATTTGATGGATCTGCCATCCCATCTATGCTGAAATTGAGATTACAGCTCGTATAGAAGTATACCTGGCAACTGGAGCAAATGTCTCCTCGTAGTCTATTCCCTCTTTCTGAGAGAACCCCTTTGCCACAAACCTTGCCTTATATTTCTCGATGCTACCATCTGCACCGTGCTTGATCTTATAGATCTAGCGTGATCCAACCACTGCCCTATCTGTTGGTCTAGGCACTACCTCCCACACATCATTATGCATAATTGAAGTATACTCCTCAACCATTGCTTCTTGCCACACTTGATGTTGTGTAGCCTCCTGATAGCTAGAAGGTTCACTATCTACCAACATACTAACTAATGCAACATAGTCATCATACATGGCTGGTGGTTTCCATTGTCTATTACTCCTCCTAGGAGTACCCACTAACTCCTGAGTATTCTTTTGTGTCTGTTGAACCTCACGGTTCTTACTGCCAATTGTAGAGGATGAAATATCAACCTCCATGTCTTCTTGATGCATCTCTTCTTGCACCTGTTACTCCATACTTTGAAAACTCTCTCCTCCTGAGTCTATGCTTGTCTTAGTAATCGTACTCAAGCTTTGTTGCCCTTAACTCGATTGAGTGATCCTTGGAGCTTCTGTTGGCTGCTCACTCTGATCATCTACTGGTAAATCTCTAGACCTTCTAAATGCCTTTTCCTCCATGAACTTGACATCACGTCAAACAATAATCCTCCTGGTCCCCGGAATGAATATCCAATATGCCTTTGAGGTTTCACTGTACCCCACAAAGTACCCTCTCTCTGCAGTCTGATCTAACTTGGTATGTGTATCCTTAGGAATGTGACAATATGCCAAACTCCCAAAGATCCTAAAGTGACTGACATCTGGCTTCTTCCCAGTGAATGCTTCCTCTGGTGTCATCTTCCCTAGTACCTTATGTGGAACTCTATTATGTATGTATCTTTGTTGTCTTTGCATGCCTCTGCCCACAAATAACGGGGTATATCCTGGTCATGCAACATAGCCCTTGATGCCTCCATTATAGACCGATTCTTCCTCTCAGCAACTCCATTCTATTGCAGATTTTAAGGAACAGTCCAATCTCTCTTGATTCCTTCTTTGGTACAAAACTCTTGGAACTCATTGCTTTTGTACTCGCCTCCATTGTCTGACCAAAGAACTTTTATCTTCCTTCCTGTCGAATTATCCACAAGAGCTTTGAACTCTTGGAAGTGATTGAAAACCTCATCCTTGGTCTTCAAGAAGTATATCCATGTCTTCCTGGAGAAATCATCAATAAAAGTAATAAAGTACTCATACCCTCTGAGAGACTTCGTCGACATTGGTCCACATACATCTGAATGTACTAGATCAAGAATGCCCTTGGATCTAGTGTCACTCCTTGGAAAAGATGCTTTAGCAAACTTCCCCAACATGCATCCCTTACATACATCATCATGCTCTATGCTCACCTCAGGAACACCTGTCACTGTCTCATGAAGTAATTTAAGGGCTCCATGATGGATATGGCCCATCCTTCTATGCCATAGCTCTCCCTGATCTCTAAGATTACTATTGCTCATGAGTGCCTTAGGAATATCAAACTGCAGCCTATAAATCCGACCACTCCTAATCTATAATAGCTATGGGTGATTTCCAATCCTTGTGCTTGATCAACACATGTGCCCCTCTAAAGAGTACATTGTACCCTTTGTCCTGAAGGATAGATACAAAAATCAAATTCATCCCTAAGCCTGGAACATGCAACACATCATGAAGGGGAATCATCTTACCACTCTCCCTCTGAAACTGAATAGTCCCTTTCCCAACTGAGTTGAGTTTGGACATGTTCCCCATAGAGATCTAGATTCTGGTGCTCTCTTCCTTATAACTGGAGAAGTATTCTCTAACTCCTGTCATATGATATGACGCCCCACTATCTATGTACCAAACACTCTGTGAGGTTGAGCTAACCATACATGCTATGAGTGCAAACTCATCTTCCATTCTACTAGAGAGCTCATCTGCACTTGCTGAAGCCGCAACTTGCTTCTTGCCTTTCTTTTCATTCTTCTTCCTTTCTGGGCAATCGCTGACATAGTGGCCAAACTCGTGACAGCCATAGCACTTGATCTTCGAAGAATCTTTCTTCTTCTTTTCACCTTGTGAATTTGATCCTTTACTAGACCCCTTCTTTGCTTTCCCTTTACCCGCTAGGGCAACATTTTCCTGTTCCACCTCACTTTTCTGACTCTTATTGTTGGCTCCATTGACAAGACTTAGTCTAAGCTCCTCCTGAGTGAAATCACTCCATAGTCGATCCCAACTCGGTAAGGTGTCTCGTCCATTGATGACTTGAACAAAGACATCCCACTGCTTAGTAAACCCATTTAGGGCTATTCTCACTAGCTCGTCATCATTTGGTTTGTCTCCAACAGCTGCCAATTCATCCTTGACAAGTCTAAGTCTGGTGAGGTAACTTGTGACGTCTTCTCCCTTATTCATCCGGGTATTCCTCAACTTTTCTCTGAGAATCAGCTTCCAGTTAGTGGTAGCATTCAGTGCAGTTCAACGGTGGTCACATATTCCTTAATACCATTCTCTTCCAGCAATAGAGAAATTCTAGCTTTCCAGACACCAAAATTTGAGGCTCCATCCAATCTGTCCTGATCTCTTAAACCTGTTGAGGCCATCTTAAAAGAAAATAATAATAATAATTTTGAAGAGGTTAAACTGGGTTTTATAAACCCTCACTTTCTTTCACCTAGGGTAAATCTCTTCTACCCGAACTTAGCTCTGATACCATGTGAAAAATCTATTACAGTTACTGATTATTAACCTCCTATCTTGTAAGATTATTTGATCAAAAAATATTGGAAAATAACACAACTGTAACTTCACAAATACAAACACATAAAAAATACCCAACAAGGTGAACACAATATTTTCGGACAATTGTCCCTGGAAAAACCCCGTAGGGAAAACCAGTACTACAGATGAGAAATATATTAAACTTTAGCAAATCAAGAGATCTGAAATCTTGCCTCTTCTTGGTAGAGCTCAAACAATCTCCTAATCCTCCTGCTGATATTCCTCCACTCTATCTCGAATGCTATCACTGCGCCCTTCTTAACAACTGCAAGACTACTTGCTAACACTGCGCAAGTTTCTCTAAAAACTTCCTTGTTAGAAATGACCCAATGACCCCTTATATACTACTATCGTTGAAAATCAACGGCCGAGATTAATACAAATGAGCGAATGAGATTAATACAACTCAATAACCATTAACAACCTTGGTTATGAGGTGTCACCTAAAAGGAGTCAATATTAAATAACAATTGTTTTTATCCTAACAATATTTGTTTGAAAAAAACAACTATTTTTCTAAATTCCGGGCGGAAGGAATAGCTGTCCAAACTACCCATAACTAATGCTTTGCTATATTCGGGTGAGAACAAACAAGCTGTCCAAGCTACTAAGATTAACAGTGTGTGGACATATTTTATGACAGGTTATGCATGAATAGGATTGGGCAAGAAGGCTTTTGAAACTGCTAGAAAATGTATTGGCTAGTGTAAATCCAAACACCACAAACCTTCTTATATCCTCCCTATCTCTACGTGGAATGGAGCTTTGGAGCAGGGTAATTAGACCCAAATACCTAAGAGAAACATGGCCCCTGTTTGAGCACTTGACATGCGAACTAGCTGGATTAATTTTGGCAATGGATGGCTTTGACACTATTGTCTATTATTACAATTATGGGATGTGGAACTTGAAGCAAGACATGTTGCCTGGTTGGTAAAATGTAACAGATAAATGTTTCATGGAATGCCATGATTGGTAGATATTCTCAAAATGGGTTAGTTAAAAAGGCCTTAGAAACTCTCAAGTAAATGATAATGATGTGTGGATGTGGTAGGATTTACGGTTTGAATGACGTGGCTCACCCTCGAATGTTCCTTGGTGAAAAGGCTTTAAAACCGCCTAACTTTTATCGCCGAACATTTCCAGGCATGGTTCATCTCTCCCTATCTTTTATAATTTTTGTTCTTTAGTTGTTCATTTGTAGCGAAATAAAATTTTAAAATGTAGCATTATCATAGAATTAATAGTTTTAAATAAAATTGTTTTCAAAACAAAAGACGTCATCCGTAGCTTGCACAATTAAAATATTCCTTGGTAGACAAGCATAAACTCAAACCCTCATTTTGAGACGATCTAACAAACTTCTTGATGAAACCAAATTGCTACAGTATTTGGCAAGTTGAAGTTGAGCACCCTATAAATATGTTGACCACTCTCTTGTTAAAACAAATAAATCACGATTTTTAGAGACTTGCAAAATAACCTTCCTAACTCAAAAAGAGATGTTAAGTTTCCTAAGTGTACCTTGTTATGTGAGGAGTCACTTCTATCCTTGAATCGACCTCAAATGATCGTTTATGATCTTTTGACGCCCTTCAGGAGCCTTGTTACACCATCTTGTAGCTATAGGATGCTGCTAAATTTGAAAATTTGGGTTTCATATTGACTCACCATTTGAACCCTGATCAACAAAATGCCTATCCACCTTTGCAAACCTCTAGTATTTTTACTAGAAAATTTCCCAGAACCTTCAGTTTCGGGAAAAGCACTCTTATTGACATTTTGGAAATGACATTTTGTAGGTTTACGAGCGCAGTTGGTAGGGTTAAAGCTGGACCAATTATGATCGGTGGCTCTAGAAAACTTGTTGCCATTTGAGAACTGCTTTCTAGTTCTCTGTCCCATCGACTCAGTGAATTCTCCATATATAGGGGACATTGAAGGAAGTTTCTCGTAGCACATTTTTTCATCAAGCGTCGAGTTTTGGATGTGGTTTTCTCGAGCCCTCAAGCTGACTTTTGATCATTTACACTAAGTCAATTATTATTGATGGCCTCAAAAACTCGGTTTCAATTGTAAACCATTTGCGATTCTGAATTCTATCGGTTCTATGAACTCTTGGGTAAAGAAGTGGACACGTAGAAATTTAACTATGGTGTTTTTTCTCATTGGAAGTCAATGTTTGGAAGTGGTTTCTTAGCCTCCGAGCTTGAATTGAACATTTTTGCAACTAGTAGGAAAACGTAAAAAGAAAGTTGTAGGACCCTCGTCAGGTTACCTAACCACTATGGAAACTTGTTGACACTTGTAAATAACTATTTGAAACTCTACTATGTGACTTGTTGTGTGAAACCAAACTTTTGGCAAAATAGGGTTTCTCTCTCTTCCATATTTCTTTCTCCCTCCTTGGTTAAGGAATGAAGTGAACTGGAATGAAATAAATATGTGTTTCTAACCTTCTCCTTTCGAATGAAAATTATTAACGTTATTATGTAAATTGGAAACCAAAAACATTAACTATGCTAGATCTAAGTGGATGCCATGCCAAATATTTATCATTGATTTCATGCTCACATGGTTTTGTAGGGTGGAAGTGAGATGGTGAAAAGACATGGTGTAATTCGTTGTTTATTATTGTAATTTATATATGTTATTGAAAAATGTATATATGTGTAATGTATTGCCATGTTACAGAAATTTATATTTGAAATTTGGTAATATGTATGAGATTCTAGTTTTAGGAATGACTTGGTAGCTGTGTATTTAATCATAGGTACCTGTTGACCAAAATAAGCTCACACTTATTATTGGTAAACTAACATTATTTTTCCTCTTTCGGTGCTTCAATCTTAATTTTTATATATTTTAAGCACTTAAGGTCCCTTGAAAGCATTTCCATCAGATAGGAAATTTCTTCCCCTTTCCAAAAATATAAAGAAGTCCTTATAACTCATCATATTTTGCAAATGGCGGGCTTGACAGACCTCAGAAGGAGTTTTTGCCAAAATTGGGCTGGCGGGCTTGGGGAAGATTTTTTGCCAATGTGAAAATTACGGGTGACGGGGTTGGGGAGATATCTTGGCACTTTGCACTTTTTGCAAAAAGTGCACTTTACAATTGTGGGCCCGTGAGCCCACGAGAGAAATAAAATAAGAGAATGCCTAATTCCCACAAAGGGACACGTGGTCATGTTTCAAGTCAAAGCGTCAAAGTGGGTCGCCATAGGCAGTTTGAATTTTTGGATTTTATTTTGAAAAGGTGTAAAGTATAAAAGTAAGTTGCACCTCCATCGACACCCATAGAAGCCATGTGTCAGGACTTTGTCAGTTGCGGGGAAGCGGGCCATAGGGAAACTTTGGAAATTTTGCCACTTTCTCAAAAAACGCGGTTTGCGGTTGTGGGCCCGCAAGCCCGGGAAGGATTTCTTTTGCTAAGAGGAAAATGTGGCGCGGCCAGGCGAGAGATGACTATTGGGAAATGTAAAGTTGCAAAGCCGTGGGGACCCACGTGTCCCAACATCGTAAATTCAAGGGTAGATCCAAAATCAGTTCCCAAATGAATGGCGCTAACCCTCATGTGATCGAGCCTCAAAAAGTTAAATCGGCCGTTGAAAAGTCTAAGGCTAGCAGAAGGAGCCACGTGTCAGCTCAGCACAATTTCAAAGGAAAAACCCAAAGTGGAGACTCAAATGTGAGTGGATCTTCCATGTGTCCCAGGATACGAAAAAAAGGGATAGAGGCAACCATTTAATAGACTAAGTATAAGAGGTTGGGCGAAGTCTCCATGTGCCTCATCGGCGTAATTTCAAAGTGCGGCCTAAAGTGGAGACTCGAAATGAGTGTCATCTCTCCATGTGTCTAGGGTCCAACAAAAGTCAAATGGGCAACCAACCTAAATCGACTAAGTATAAAGGAGTGAGCGGAAGCCTCCACATGTCTCATCGGTGCAACTTTAGAGTTATAATCCGGAGGGATACCCCAAATGAGCATGAAGCCTCCACATGCCTCATCGGTGCAACTTCAGAAGTGAGACCAAAGGGATAGTCCCTAAATGAGCGCGAAGATTCCACGTGTCCCAGTGCAGAAAGGGAGGTAAGGTCGGCCATTGAAAAGTCTAAAAGCACTGTGAAGGCCTCCATGTGTCTCATCTACACAACTTGAAAAGAAAAATATGGGGTGGTTTCTAAATGAGCGTAAATCCCGCATGTGTCTCGAGTCGGGCACGGGGTCTCTGCCAACATGAAGGAATCGGGAAGAATACAAAGGAAACCGAGTAGGCCCGTGAAACCGCATGCGTGTTAGTTCGGTGTAACTTCAAGAGCAAGAGGAAGGGGATGAATCTTCAAGATGTGTGAGGCTGCCACGTGGGTCTTGCATGAATGGACTCTTTTAAATATTGTGATCCCATGACCCTGATCTTTAGACAACCATAACTTTCGAATGAGAGCTCGATTTTGAGTGAGAAAGGATGTTTTAGAGAGTTTCAATGCCTCGCTTCTCACCCACCACCATTATGTTTCAGTCTGCCATTTCAAGGTTCTCAAGTCTCCCACCTACCGCCATAATGAAGAATGGGCCTCCTTTCCTAGCAATGAATAACATGTGAAGGAATGGACTCTATCAGGAACCCATAATAATTTCGGGTGGGTTTTGAATGCTTTCTAGGGTGGTTGAGGTGGGATTTAAATTTTCCCTCTCTCCTTCTCTCTTTCTTCTATATATTGTAAAAGAGGGGCATTTTTGAAAAGGTTGGTCATTGTTTCTCTCCTGCCCCCCTCTGCCCCCCTCTCTCTTTCTTCCTTAGGGTAGAATATAGAGTCTAATCCTCCCCTCTTGGCTTTGTAATGGCATTTTCTTGCATCTTTCCCATTGATGATGTATTGTGTGAACTCTTGGAGCAATAAAATTTGTTTTGTGATGCATTTGTCCATCCTTTTCTTATTTCATTATCTATTCTCACCTCTCGTCATTACAGGGTATAATGTGCATACTCTGATGTCTATTGCAAGTTAAGGGAGCTTTGTTTAATGTGTTCGAAGTGGTGTTTTGTGTGACTCTATCTTTTGTTTGTGATGCATCTATCTATCCTCTCCATTTCTCACCTCTCTGCATTCTAGGAAATGGGATTTGTGATCAACCACTTCCTTTTACGGTATTTCACCACTTAGTGTAGGATTTGTTTTTATGTATTTCTCTCTCTCTCCTTATCTCCTTGGAAGGTTAGATTAGGATTAGATAGTTTTCCTACACTAGAGTAGCTTGTGGCAGGTAGTTTAGGAAGAAGAATATGACTTTCTCCAGAGGGCCATCTCAAGTCTGCAAGTCCCATAGCTTGAGAGATGGTCCCATGTTGTGCAATCACACCAAATTCCCCATTCAAAATAGGCCATCTAGGGGTGCTATGATTTTGCATCAACAATACCATTTTGATCTAGATTTGCATATGGAAAAAGTGGGATATATTTAATGAATTTGAATGTAATATCTTGTAGTGCATTTCCAGTGTTTAAGATATGATTAATTAATTAGTGTGTTGTATTCTTACCTTATAAATGTAATAAAGAGATCTAAATGAAACACTCAACCCTAGTATAAGAATCATGTATAACTACCTTTCATGCATGAATCCTTTTAGTGAGGAAAACTAAATCCTTAGGATAAACTTCAATCTCTACACTCGATGTCATCCTTCTCGCATGATCTTTCTTATCCCAAAATAAATTGAAACTATAAAATGAACTTAAAATTTTGTGCTCGATGGAATGTCTTAGCTTAGGTAAACAAGACCCCTAGTTTGTGTTATCGTCATAGTCTATATGTTTTGTATTATCATCATGAACTGACGTTTAGGAGCGACATGTTCAAAACATTTCGGTGTAAGCGGAGCTAGGACATCCTTAGGATCCTAGTGGACTACCAAGTCTTACAAAGTTATATTAGAAATTAAATTCATCATCGAATGAATTCCCTGTGGAATCTAGATGACACAAATGAAGCTAGTGAAATAGTTGTGCTATGACGTAAACTCTTGTTAAGGATCTCTTTAGTTCCTTGCAGATAAATGTGTTTCCTTGGTTACTAACAACATAACACATTGGTCATTCATGAAGGTTGTTTAGCATAAATTTGTACTCTCACCTTAAACTCATATATAGTTGGGGCGTAGATATTTAGGTACAACTAGAATTAAAGAAAACCTTGGTGGATTAAGGGGTTGACTTGTGGGTAGAAAATTTTAAGTAACTCTTTATGTAAACGAAATTGATTTGAAAGTTGTTGACCTTAGAGAACCCGGAAAACCTTGGTGGATTAAGGGGTTAACTTGTGGGTATAAAATTGTAGCTGACTATTTACAAATGAAATTGATTTGAAATTTGTTGACCTTAGAGAACCCGGAAACTGGAATCTTGGTCCCATAATCCCTTGTTATGCCCTTTTATGACATTAAGAATAAAAGAAAATTCACATGCGAGAATCGTGAAATGCAGAAACCTAGGATCTTATCTTGAACAAAAATCACTTGTGGTTCATGTGTAGTTTATAATGCTTCTAATCATGCACTTCTTCAAGATGTTAGACATGTACTTTCGTAACTCTTTTGTTATAAAGTGATGCTAATAATGAGACCTTAAAGTGATGTAAGAGTAAAGTATACAAGAGTGAAACGAGATTTGAGGTTAGGAATAATGTCACTCTTGGAGTCCTTATAACTCAATTAAACATTTCATGTGTTACAAAGAATATGAATTGCCCTTGGTGAGATCAAACTTTGAGAAAACAAAAGATATATATAAATCTAAATACAATTTCTTGATGTGGAAATGTTGAAAGGATTCAACAAGTTTTTGAACTATTTTAATTATGGTAGGGAAATAAAGATACCGTGATCAAAGAATTTTTTTAGGAAAAGGTATCTTGAATCTAAACCCCCTAAATCCTAGATTTCTTTCTTGACATCATGTTAGATTCACTTGTGTAGCAGGGTAAAATTTAAACATTGAATAAATGTTTGAGAAACATAAGCTTAACATAAGAACGAGTGAATTAGGAACTTTGTATGCAATTTGAAATATGCCAATTAATTATGTAAGTTATGTAGATTATTGTAAGGGATAAAGAGCTAATCTAACTGGTCAAACTATAAGTTGAATGTGAAATTTATTTAAGAACCTGTAGGTGGAAAAAGGACAAAATTATCCTTGCACAATAGTGTTACGGGAATGATAACCATAACTAAGATGTAATAATGGGAATGATGTGTTGTGGGTTTGATAATCCTTGAGTCCCTTTCTTGTGGTTGGGGAATTGTTAGCATCTGTTCATTAGGGAAAGTGTGGCATCGACATGTATATGGTGTTGTCATGTGTCTATGTCAGTCGATGTCTTATGTAAGTGTCTTATGTGTTGTTGAGATTCTCTCCTTGGAACCCTTATGGTGTTATGTAGTGATCATTGAAAGTAAAAAAATAAATTTATTTGGTATTTTTACTTTGTTGTATTTGTGTGTGTAAAATGTGGGCATTACATTTGGTATCAGAGTGGAGGTTCATGCTCTTGAACCTCTGGGATAGATGGAGTTGTGATAGTGTTTCGTGATGGTGGTGGATTAGGAAGTGTAATGTGATCTATGTTGTAATGTGAACAATAATGTGATTGTGATATTGTGAATGCACATGTTGTGCATGTCACTTAGTGTGTATTTGTTATCATGTTGATGTGCTTTTGATGAGAGTATTCTATCTTCTTTTTTTGGATTCAATGAGGAATTCGTGTGTGATGTCTTGCCTTATTTTTTGTGAAAGGAATGTTATTGTGGATTATGGAGTGTTGGAGCATTTTATGTGATATGAAGGTATATTGATGAATTGAATGACAAAATTGGTGTAAACTAAATTGGATTGCATCATGATGTTGACACCATGTTGTAATCGCAATTTAATATATGTTGTAATGTTAGACATTGTGTTCCTCATATGTATAATTCGTGTAATATGTGATGGTTCATGTCATGATTTAGGGGCATATGGTGAACATATGATCCCTATTGTATAGTGATTACACTTTGGGTGTAGTATGTGGTAATGTGATGTATCATAACCCATGAAAGTAATGATTGTGTTATACCTCTGTATATATACCATGCATAAGACACTATGGTTAATTTGTGTGAATCACCTTTGTGTTAGTGATGTAGTTATGTGTTATGTTGTAGATCTTACACTAATCAACCCTAGGGAAATCAATAAAAGGTGTATGTTTGGAGTGAGTAAATGTGTACCATTGACCAGTCACTCGAGCCAAGTACCACATAGGAAGTGGAGACTTACATATGCTTAAAAACCACTTTTGTTCGTTTGGTATGTGCGACACTTGCTCAATGAGTGCCATGCATATTTTGTTTCATGGACACCTTAGGCTCGGTAGATGGAGACTTGTACTCCTTTCTCTCTCCCGATATGGTTATCATATAGATTTAACCTATGTTATTTGGACTACGTTGAGCCTTTTCAAAGTGGTGGTGGGATGATTCGAAAGAGATGATGACAGTTTTATTATTTGATATGCTATTTTATGAGTGAGACTCGATATCGAGTGCTAGTAACTCGTTGAGTAGCCCTTTGGTGGGTGTATAAGGCAACATATTTATTGTGATGTGCTATTTATCTACACATATTTAATTTGTAAATTGAACACTTTCCATTTCTTGCTTTAGAACCAATAATTTTCTTGATTGACATGTTGTTATGTTTTGGGCATTTATTTGGTTATTGCACTAACATTCAGATATTTGCACTAACTATGGATAATTAGCCATTTTCTTTTCGTAGTTTTAAATTGCGTATCAATTTTAAAAGTTTTATATCCTAGCCCAAGGATTGGGATTGTTTCCACTTGGCATTTTATATGGATTGTTATGTTGGTTATAATGTTGTAATGTGTTGGAATAGGGTACCAACACATAGAAGGATGTTGGGTGTTTTCCACGGTGCTAATTTGACAACTTATGTTCTATGTGTTGATGTTGTGTAATTATTATGCTTGGTTAGGAGGTTTCCCATGGGGGTGACATCCTGTGTGTGGCCATGGGTAGTAATATTTTCCTTTCTTTTAATTTTGTGTATTTTAATTTTTGGTGCATGTGTCTAATTAATTGGAAAAATCTAGTCACCTTAGTAACACTTGTTAGTATGTTTTAATTAGATAATTTAAAATAATTTATAAACTGAAAGGAAGATGTGACAATGGAGTAATTAATAGGGTAGATGGTCCTTGATTTGTACTTGATGTTGTATGAATTAATTGCATTTTAGGGATGTGTAATCTTCCTTCTTTTCCAATCTCGAATTTTTTCTTAAAGGAAAATTTTTGAGACTTGTGGGGCAAGTTATACGTGTTCCTTACATCTCAAACTCATCTACTAACAACACTTTTGAAGTATGGAGCTAATTTTAGACTTTTTAATGCATTTTTGAGTGTAAAAGAGTAAATAATGTCACTTTTCTACTTACCACATTTAATGTGTCCTTGAAAGGTATGGAGTGCATGTTGGAGTGTACAGTTGTGCACGTAATAACATTACTTGCTCATTTAATTGCATTGGTCTTTGTGTGTTGACTTGTTGAGTTGGAATTGAGGGATGATGAAGTGGAATCCTACATGGAGCCACCTCATCATCCTCACCTCATTTTCTATTTATTGAGTGAATTTGAAGGATTTGGGGTTACTTGTCTCATTTTCTACACTTGCACTTTTGGAATTTGGACTTGGGTTGCATGCTTGGAGATTTTTTGGAGTTGCATTTTGGGATTGTGCTTGGTTTGAAGGAGTTGAAGCTTGTTGAGTGAAGATTTTTGGAAGCTTAATGGAGAGGTAGGATCTCCACTTATTGTTATTCCTTTATTTATGAATATAGATGTGAAATTTGTGTTTTTTGATTTTATGTATGTGTGTTGTGTATGTAATATGTTGGGGATGGGTAGATTTCCTTAGAGTGGTGTGGGAGAAAGAAATGGAGTTATTTTTGTGGAGGAAAAAGGGAGTTAGTGAGGAAATGTGGAGGGAGTGTGGAAGAGGTGCTCCACCTATGTGGAGGTAAAAGGGTTTATATGTTATTTTGCATAGGAAAAAAGGGAGAAATAAGTGTTGTGTGTGTTGTTGATAGTGCACTTGGAGGCATTGGGTGGACCCTCTTTCCACATGGGAGGCATAAGGAGAAGACTCCATGTTCTTGTCTCCATTTTGGCTTGCTATTAAGCCTTTGTGATTGTGATAAAAATGTAAATTTTATTTGTATTATTTGGAAAAGGATGCAAACTACTCTTGTTGGTCTTGCTTGGAAAAGTATGTTTGAATGTTGATATATTTCTTGAGTGTTGAAAAGTTGTATGAGTGTTGTTTTGTGGAAGCCATTTCTTTTGTGAAGTTTTCAAGTTGCAAAAAACACCTCATTGTTCTATGGTTGGGGCTTGGGGGCCAATAAGGAGGATGGATTATCCTCTTATTGGATTATAGGTTGGGCGGAGAGCGTCGCCTACTCCCCTTTCATTGTATTGTGATTCAAATTTGATAAGATGAGAAGAGTGAAAAGTTGAAGATTGGAGGAGTTATACTTTGTTGGAGCCAAAAAAGAGATCACCTTTGTAATGTTATCCCATTGTTGTAAAGTGAAAGTTGTAATATTGTAAATTATTATTTCAAATTGTTGGGAAGAAGACCTTTTTATTGTAAGGAAATGAATTCGATCATTGAGAAAACAATGTATACTTAACTTGTTGTAATTTCTATTATTTTAAAAGTATGAGTTTATTGCAAGGAAAGAAAGGAGGTTAACAAAGTAATGATAAATCATTCTTTCCCAAGCCGTAATATTTATTTCCCTAATTAATAATCGTGCACCCTAATATACTTTTCCGAGCCCTAATTGTTCTTTCCCGAGTCGTACTAGGTATGCGTAATGGAAGTGGCAAAGGATCCCGAGTTTATAGTGAATGGAAACCATCCTAGCTGGCATGAAAACTTCACTCCTATTTGCAACCAAGAATAGGGCGAGGGGATAGGTGACAGGTCTAAAAAAAAAGATTTCTCGGCACCGACTGTACAAACTCACAAAGCGTGAATTAAAAATTCCCGCATAGCACTCTCTCTCAAAGCGAAGACATAGCGGTGATGATGGACAAGGGATTTTTGTGCTCAATGGGGACATAGATTCACAAAAATATATAGAATAAGATTATTCATGGATAGGGCTGGGTTTTTCATCAAAACATGGTAAAAATGGAGGAGGATTTAACTGGCCCAAATCTTGATCCACTAGTTAAAAACACTGTGGTAAAGAGAATAGGAACTCCAACCTAAATGGAGGCTCCGTAAATACTTCTATGCTAGATCTGAATGATGCTTCTGGATTTGGGCACCCCAATCAGGGGAATTCTCACACCCATATTGGGTAAAACCTTGGATCTGAAAATGAAAACTCTAAAGGAGGGACTTATAGATGCTGGGAATTTCAACCAAGGAAAATCCTATCTTTGTTGTAGTTTCCAAACAAAGTACAACACAAGAAATATTGACAAGCCTTTAACACCATCATAGATGAATCTTGTGGTAAAGATAAAAGAGGATCTACTGCAGAAGATCCTAAAGGAAAAGGAAAACATGTATAGGCTTGGTCTCATTTGTAGGTTTCATATGTTTTTTCCTAAGATTTCTTAGATCCATGATTGGATTACACAAATATGGAGGGAAAATATTACGGGTAATATTGAACTCTACCCCTATGCTAAAGCCTATTTTATTGTTGTTTTTGAAACCCTTGAGGATATGGATTTAATCTTTAACCAATATTGGGTTTGGGGTGAACATGGACTTGTTATCTCTCGAAAGTGTACCACGTGAGAGATGAATGTAGGGGTTCTAAGATTACTCGGATGTCTCTCACTCATAGATATAATGGTAACACCTTAGGTATGTGGGTATACCTTTTGTCGAGGTGAGTCTCTGGTATTAAGGTTGGTTCCTTCTTGATGTATCTTAATCTATTTTTTAGGATTTTTGAGATTAAAATATGAATGTAAATGAATTGAAAAACTAGGGTGATACACCAAACTTGTTGAGGGATTTGACTGAGTACATGCAAAAATATTTGAGAATGGATTCTAGGTGCACAAACCAATAGTTTCCAATAGGATATTAAGGCAAAACACTAGATGTATTGAGGAAATTATTCACAACAATACTATTAAGATAAACATGCACACTAATATTATGCAGAAATAACTAAATTTTTAGCAAGGTAAGATGATTAATCAGGGAATTTTGACATTCACAAGAAATAATAAAGTATACATGACACTACAAATAATTGGAAAGGTAGAAATCAATTCTCATTCAAAGGGGAAAATTGGCAAAATCTGCTTTAGCACTCATGTGTCCACAAAGTCCTTCTTGTGCTTTGCCAATGCACACAATATATAGAAAAATTATTCATCCCACCCTTCCTAAAAATAGACTAAAATTGTACTTGCCCATGCATCCTATTTTTATCCTTTATCATGAATAAATAAAGGAATAAAAATAAGCATGCTAATACAATGAGGCATTAATAGTCTTGTTTACAAAAATACAACTTATTCTAACTACAATTGACTGTTCTATTTTTAATAAATTTGGATGAATAATTTGGCTAATAATAAGCTTTTCTTGATGCGCAAGTCTTCTCCAATGCATGTAATCTTTATATTCTAGCTAATGATGTGACATTTGCAACTTGATCCACTTGAAGTGATAATATTAGCACTTTTTAATCTTGTCCCACTTGGATGCACAAGCAAAAATTACACCTTGTGAAAAAAATAATGTCTTTGATTTAATTTTACTTCAAATAAATCATTCAACTCTGTGGGGACCACCTGTCCATGTGCACATTCCAAAAATAACATCCTCTTCTCCTTGTCGAGGTTCCTTTGGCAATTTTAAGGTACTTTTGCAATTTTTAAGGTAAGAAATATTCTTAACCTTAGGATATATATCATTGGTTATGATGTGGGGGATTTTGATTTACATGGCACATGATTTGTTTTCCCCCTTTTACAAATATTAAGATTTGAAAACCTTAGTCTTTGGCATCTTTTGATTATATATTTTGACACCCTTTTTGGGATCATCATTGCAAATAACATAATGTTGTCGACATTTTGAGATATTTCTATGGCATCATAGTTTAGACCTTAGAAGGTAAAAGTAAATAATTATTAAATCATTGGGGTTGGCCCCCTCCCACGATGACTCAACCCTTCTCCTTTGTCCGTGCATTGCATTCTAACTCTGGGTTGATGAGTTTAACTCACTAGCCATTGATTTCAGTACCATTCGCATCTCTGCCATCAATTTTTGACCTCTGGTAAGCAAGGAGTTTACATTGAAAAATGGTAACTCGACCCCTGAACCATTGATTAAAGTCCTTTTGATCTTGTACCATTGATTGGTCTGTGGTGGCATTTAATTTCTCATCGAGTCTGAGCCTTTGATTATGTGGTACAAGTTTATATCCATCGTTGATCTTGTAGTTGGTCTGTGGATGTCTGATAGCCATTGATTACTATACCATTCATCTAGATCCATCAATTTCCTAAACTCAAGGTGGCAGTGGTTTTGAATGAGCATCATTTGATCTATACTGTTAGATCTGAAATGTTGAACATTAACTCTAAATGAGTTTTTTTGAAAGGTGGTTTGGTTGAGTTGGGTAAAATAAATCGAAATGTAATCTCATTTTCATTTTCATTTCTCTCTCGAGTGGTGAAACCTTGATGGATTTTTACTTGAGTGCATGAATTTTAACTTTGAGCACGGTTCTTTACATTTTTTTGGCTGTGATCGTCTGCGTGGTTGCATATTCACTCTTTCTAGCATTTTTTCCCTTAATTTGAACCCTGTGCAAGATTTTGGTCATGGTTGGCTGCCATTATAGGGCATCTTGAGCTCATTTATTTTATCTGTGTCACTTGAGGCTGAAAAAGGTAAGGCCATGGTTTTCGTCGAGCATTGTAACAATTATTCTATATCTTTTTTATTCTCTTGCATTGATAAATCTTCTTGTTGCCTTGTTTTGTGTTTTCTTTAAATGGCAACAAAAAAATAAGTTGAAGACTTGCTCTAGGCATTAAACATTTTTTTGCACTACACTTCACTCGAGGGTTTGAAGGAGATCATTCAAAGTGGGAAGTTCTTTTTCCTTGAACTTAAAGCTTTAGAAAAATGTTGGCTATCTCAATGGATATGAAGTACGAAGCATTTCTCTCACTATTATTGGAAAAAAAAATTGTTTATGATTTTTAGAGTTAAGAAAACCATGGTTCTTTTCCTTTTCTATTTGATACATGTAAATCTGTAACTTGAATGTAATGGGTATTTGTATTTCATCTTTGCTTCAATTTTTTAAAGGTTTCAATCATCATTATTTTATTTGTTCTTTGATATCTCTAGATATTTGTTGTTGGAGATCTGACTATAGGGTTTCATGTACATGGCCGTGATTAACAAAATGAGTTATTATCCCAAAATTTTCTCTTTTGTTGTGTACTTGAGAATGGTCATCGAATGTAAAAAAATTTCTTTTCTCTAAAACTATAAAATTTGCAAGTTAAAATTAGGAACTCTAGTCTCTATGCTTGCGATAGGTGCCATTTTGATTCTTACACAAGTTGGGTTAGTCATTTTGTAGTTTTGTATTTCTGTTTCGAACTAGCCATAAGTAAAGTTGTTCTTAAGATCTCTCATTTGTTATTCTAGCTATGTTTTTTTGCCTTGTGTATTCGTTTGTATTGATTTATACAAGCATTATCATCTGTGTTTCAAGCTAGTATCAAGTTCTTCTTCTAGAGCCTCTGAGTCGCCATTCTGATTCATAGGGTTCCATCTTTAAAGACTAAATCTGTCATTTCTTATTTTACACTTGGGCAACTCTTACTTTCCCTGTTATTTAGAACACGAGCTCGGTTCATTCTTTTCTAATTGTAGTTGTCTTTCTGTAACTTGAATGTAATGGGTATTCATTGTAGACTTACAGCTACTTATCTCCCTTTTCCTTCATTTCCCAGATTGGTAATGAGTTTTGTGTTTACTTGTAGTGCTCAATGTATTTTTTGAAAACCTCGATGTGTAAATGCAATCTAAATATTTGTATTTTACCTTTATGTGTCTTTCAATCATTCATACTTTAAGAAAGATGATGCCACTTTTGAAAAACAAGTAAAGATAAATAAATCAGGTTGGCAACTAGTGTGAACATTCTGTTTAGATGAGATTGCCTTTCATTTTGACATTTATACTTGTTCCCTGAGTTCTATTTTCAGAAGCTAGTGGCATACTTCAAAGTTTGATGAAGACTTCTGAAATGTTTAAGGTTATACTTTGACATTCGATCCATATTGCTCGTGTGGTTATTCACTCTATTTATTTCATGTATAGCTCATAAATTCTAGATCGACACACTTTCCTTGTAGTAGTTGTATTTTCAGTGCATTCTTGATCTATACTTTTCCCTTTCATTTATAAGCGATTATGTATCTAAAAATTGTAGTTGTACTTTAATAGATGTATTGTTGAAATGCAAGCTTGAACCCTCTATTCTTTGTGTTCTGGAATGTTCTTTGATTTAATGGTTGAAGATTAGTGATCCTTCATTCTAGATTTGCACTTTTGATCAGGTGGTCTTGTACTTTTTTCTTGAGACTATGGAAGTTTGTTCCTTGTGATGTCATGATTCTCTGAAGTTGATCCTATAGCTGCACATTGAGCTGGTTGCATTGTGTACTTTATCTCTTCATCATGAATTACCCTCTGCATCCTTAGTTATACTATAATTGAATTTGTTCTTTATCATGAAGTAACTTGCATTCATCTGAATCTATAGCTTTGACTATACAATGTATTCTCTCCTCTTTTTCTCCAAGTTGTTATAGTATATGATTTAGTTTTTGGTATTCTCTGAAGAATTTGTGTTTTAGCCTTGATTCTTTCACGTTCTTATTAAGGAAGATATCTAAAAATGTTAGTTGATATTCTCATAACTTTTCTTGGTTGTCTTGATTCTCCCTGTAGCTTGTTGAAACTTTCTGAAATATTCCAAACAAAAAAAAATCAGGAAGTTATATTTTGTAGATTTGACCCGAATCTAGATATTTTCTATCCATTAATGTTCTATGAAGCTTTGTAAAGTTGTTTTGTTGTTTCTTTTCTTGTTCTTATTCAAGCCCTATAGCTTTGTTAAGAAAACTCCTTCCTTTTGTAAAGCAAATTGTGTTAAGCTATTTTTGTTTTCAATCATGCCTCAGTATTGAATCAAGATATTTTATTTGAATTATGTACTTTACTTCTACAGTTGAGTGGTAGTATCTTGAACACTTGTACTTTTATACTTTGATCATTGTGCAATGAGATGAATGGATTTTTCTCTTGTAGCCTTGAATATTGTTTGTGCAAAATTTAAATCATGAATTTTATTTTTTCTGTTGTAACCTGTACCTGCACACTTAAACAAACTAGTTAGAAAACATTAGGATTTTTGGCCTCTCTTATGTTCCATAGTGACTTTCTTTCTCTTTCTTTCTCCTTCTTTCCCGATCTATCATGATTCATGAGATTCTACTAGACAGTTGTTATCTCTCGAAATTGAACCACTGTAAAGAGATGGCTGCAGTGTTCTAAGCTTGCAAAAATTGATCTCTCTCTCTTGCAGATATAATGGAAACATCTCAGTGCAGGGTATACCTATTTTGAGGTGAGTCTCTGGTATTAAGGCCGGTTCCTTATTGATGTATCCTAGAATGATTTTTCTGAGGTTAAGGGTAAAATATGACTGTAAAATGATTAAAAATGAGGTGATACACCAAATTTATATAAGGTATTTGACTGAGTATATGCACAACTAATATATGAAAGGATTCTTGATGCACGAACCAATAGTTTTCTACAAAATGTTAAGGGAAAAACACTTTGAGGTATTGAGGGAAAGTATCACAACAATACTACTAAGATAAACATGCACATTAATATCATGCAAAAATTACTAAATTTGCAATAGGGTAAGATGATTAACCAGGAATTTGCATTCACAAGATTAATGAAAACATACACAAGAGTGCAAATAATTGGAAAGGCAGAAAATACTTCACATTGAGAGGAAAAAACTGGCAAAACAATTGCTTCCACACTCTTGTATCTAGAATTCCTCCTTGTGCTTTGCCAATGCACACAATATATAGAAAATTTTATCAACCCACCCTTCTTAAAAATAGAATAAGGCTGTACTCACCCATGCATCCTATTTTTATCCTTTATTTAATAATAAATAAAGGAATAAAATAAAACAAACTAGTACAAGAGGCATTAATATCCTTTGATTACATCTCAGTCAAACTTAATTTGACTGTTCTATTTTTAAGAAAGTTGGGTGAATAATGCTAATAATAAACTTTGCTTGCTGGGCAAGTCTCCTTCCATGTGCATGCAAATTTTGTCTTCTTGCAGATCTGTCCTTTTGTGGAGGCATGCAAAATAAACTCCCTGTGAGTGAATAAAAAAATTACAATACTTGCAATATTTACAAAATAATTCATCCACTGATTCACTTAATGGGGACCACCTCCAAGCTCAGGTTCTGATGTTGACATTTCTTTGGCTTCAACTGGGCTTGGCCACTCTTGTGAACTTAGTACATTACCATGATTTGAAAATAAAACAAGGGGAACTTTGTGAAAATCCATCACATTATACTTGCCACCTTTGATTATTATACATGCCTTGCAATTTTCTTGTCGGCTTTGCATTATTCGAAGTGACTAAGGTTGATATTTCACCCTTTTTGGTGATCATTGTTGGCATGTATGGTGGTCAGCCCCTTTTGATCATTGGTTACATAGACTATGGTTAGAATTTTAAAAGTCAATATGCAATGATTTTGATTTAAACGTGGGGTTGGACCCCTTGGCACGATGACTCACCCCTTTGTGGCTCTATCGGTGATGGATTAACTCACTTTGAGTTAGGTCTTTGATGCGATTGTTGATCTCTGTACTGCTATATTTCTAATTGTTGATCACTGAACCTGTAGTTAGGGTTTTGGCCTACAATGAATGTCATCAGTGGAATTTGATTGTGATGGTTTGTATTTAATATTGTAGATCAATCTCCAGCCCTCGATTTTTATACTTATCGAATGTGGATCATCAATAACTAACTCTGGTGAGTTAGGTTAAGCCATGGTTGAGGTGGGTGAGTTGAAACAACTCAAACCCTATTCTTTGGTGATTCGTTTCCTTGCGAGAGAGTGGCGAATCCATGGAAAAATTGTTGCAGACCACCATTGTGGATGTGTTGAAGCTTGACTCTATTCCTTTTTCGGTCTTCTGATCCTTCGAGCATCTGTATTTTCTTGTCTTTTGCTCTGTTGGAGCTTTCTGAGCGGGATAATGTGGTCATAATCACACTATCTGGGTGATTTTTAATTTTTGTCTGTAAATTTGAGAATTTCTTCAACTTTATTTGGAAAACATCTGTAAAACGTTGAAGTATTAGTTTTCTTTTACAACTGATACTTTTGTTTCCTAGTTTCCTTGTATTGTTTTTGCTTGGCCATTTATTAGATGAGCTCAAAGAGCCTATGTGTTTATTGTGTTTTTTGATGCATTCTACTTAAAACGAGGTGTTATCTCTTGAAAGTGAACCACCGTAGAGAAATGGCTGCGGGTGTTCTAAGATTGCAAATTTTATCTCTGTCTCTTTCGTGCATACAATGGAAACACCCCAAGTCTGTGGATATCTTTTGCTATTTTGAGGAGAGTCTCCAGTATCAAGGTTGGTTCCATATTGATGTATCCTAAACTAAATTTGGGGGTTTAAGGGTAAAATTTGACCGTAAAAATGAATTAAAACTAAGGTGATACACCAAACTTGTATGAGGTCTTTGACTCAGTACATGCACAATTGATATGGAATGAACTTCCCATCCACATGCCAACATATTTCTGAAGATAATTAAGGGTAAACACTTTGATGTATCGAGGATAAATCACAACAATATTGCTAGGTTACACATACACATTAATATCATCTAGATATTATTGAATTAATGTGATGTAAGATGATTAATCAGGTAATTCAACATTCACAAGATTAATGGAAAACATACACAAGACTGTAAATAATTGGAAAGTTAGAAAATACTTCACATTCAAAGGGAAAAACTGGTAGAAAATTTCTTTAACACTCCTGTATCTAAAAATTCCTCCTTTTGTGCTTTGCTAAGGCACACAATATATAGCAAAAATAATTTACCCACCCTTCCTAAAAATAGGCTAAAGCTTGTACTCGCCCATGCGTTCTATTTTTATCCTTTATTTATTATTAAATAAAGGAATAAAATAAAACAAACTAGTATAAAGAGGCATTAATAGACTTTGATTACATTACAGTCAAACTATAGTTGACTGTCTTATTTTTAAGAAAATAAAGGGTGAATAATTTGCTAATAATAAACTTTACTTTTTGGGTAAGTCTCCTTCCTTTGCATGTGAATTCGTCTTCTTGTCTGTTATGTCCCCTAGTGAAGGCATGCAAAATTAACTCCCTGTGCAAGAACAAAATAATTACAATAAATGTAATATTTGTAAAAGTAAATCATCTACTGTAGGGACCACTTGTCCATGTGCACATGCTTCCTTTTCACTCTGCAGTATATGTGGGGCCACCCTTGCACTTGATCACTGATCTCCATTTGGTTTGGCCACCTTGTGGACTTAGAAAATTATAAGGTCTACCACCTTTGATAACATACATAGCATACTATAATACTTAACCACCTTTTGATCATAACATGCCTTGCAATTACTTGTCAAATTTTGCATTATTCGAAGTGACTAAGGTGGACTTTACCCTTTTCGGTGATCATTACAACCATGATTTTGAAATAATATACTTGCATTATTCGGGAGTTGGAATATAGTTAGACTTTCAAAAGTCATTGCAATGATAAGTTTATTCAAACATGGGGTTAGCCCCCTCTCCATGGTGACTCACCCCTTGGCATGTCGGTCGGTGGTAATTTAACCAAACCCTAATTAGGGTTTTTGAAAGCTTGCCATGTTGGTACCTTATGAACTCTGGTTGAGTTAGGTCCTTTGATGCAGAACCGTCGATCTCTGTATTGGTTTGATCTTTGGCATTGATTCATGACCTATGGTTAGGGTTTTTAACCCTATAATTAATTCAGTTGGTAATGACCATGATGGTTTGCATTGAATAATGGAGCTCGATCTTCGCCTTTTGATCTACTCATCTTTGTTGAATTCGTGATCGTTTGATTACTAACTCCAGGTGAGTTAGGTTAAGCTTTGGTCATTAGGTTAGTTAAAATGTTCGAGCTCCATCATTTTGGTCATTTCTTTCTTGCTTGCAGAGAGTGGCAAATCCTGGAAAATTTGTTTCAGATCACCATTTTTGATCTGTTGAAGCTCGGCTTTTGTTCTGTTTATTCTTGGTCTCTGTGAGTTTGAAACTTGGTCACTCTTGCTTGAGAGTTCTAGAAGTGTTCATATATTTGCATTTTCTGAGTTATGTGCGAGCTCTTTAGAGGTTTCCACCATTGTTTGAAGCTTTTGAACTCAGTTGTTTTGGGTTATTCCTCCATTATTGTGATCTTTGAGCTCCATTCTATAACATCCTTTGGTCTTTACAAGCTTTGTTTAAAATGGCTGCCACTTTGTGAGTTCGAGTTCGGTTTTGAAGGTTTGTTTGGCTTGTTGATTTGATTATTTCTGAGCTCTACGAGTTGTCTCTTGGCCTCCATTTCTATTTTATTTTGAGCTCGAGACCATGTAGCTATCATACTATTGTTTGATGAGGGAAGGTAAGTCTTGAATTCCTTAGATATTACTTGTTACTTTATTGTCGTCACTTTGTCCTTCGAGAAATACTGATAATCTATTTTTCTTTGCATTTTCTGTGGTTTCGTGGCTCGGCCTTGGTCGTTTTTCGAGTTGACACTCATTCTGAGTTTCTCATTTAGGCTTTGATCTTGATCATTTTGAGAAACGTTCACCTCGACCCTTGTTGGTAAGTTCTTTCTCAATCTCAATTTTAAAGCTTGAGCCTAGATAACCCAAAAATGGGTATTTTCCCTTTAGCTTATGAGTTCTATTTTGTGAAAGCTTCCTTTTGATCCTATAACCTGCATATTAAAGGTTAAAGTGTTTTTGGAAACGTTGAAAACTAAAATCACATAGTTATTTTAAAACTATGTATTTTCCTCTTATTTGGCCGTGTAAAACTGAGTTTGAATCCGAGTAATATTCAAAGCTGCATTCGTTTGGCACTTGTTTTCATAAGAAAAACTTCTTGGATCTAGATTGTTTATACTTTTTCCCCTTTTATACTGCCTACACATTGGTATTTATGAGTTCTAAAACTCATTTTCTTACGTCTATACCTCCATAGTTTCAATTTTTGGCTTGAAACAAATGTAACCCAGATTTGAATATTTCTTCTCTCACTTCGATATCTTTGGATCCTGTGGAGATACTAGGTTTGCATTGTTAATTTTCTTCTGAGGATCTGAAGAATATGTACCTTGTTATTTTGCTTCTACCATGTTCTTTGAAATGTAGTGATCATTTCTGAGTCTGTATAAAGAATGTATTTCCTTTTCTGCTTATGGAGAATATGAACATTGTTGACTTTTATAGTGCAAAACTGGAACTTTGATTTATGGGATTACTTGCTTTACTTGTTACTGTAGCTTAGGTTTTCCTATATTTGCTACCTTTCATGACTATGATGAGTCATTGATGTAGATGAATTTGTTCAAGCATTGAGTTTCTCCCAAAACTGTACTTTGTATTTGAGTTCTTTATGGCTTCCACTGTTATAATTCATTATTTAGGATCAATTTGATTCATTTATGTATCTCTATACAGTTTCATGACCTTTGTATTTTAAGATTGCACTTTGAGATGTAAGTCTTTAATATTCTGAACTGTATCAATGTTCTGAGTTTGATAAAGTCTGTAAAATAAAATGTCTAAAACTTGCATTCTTTTGTATCTATTCAGTTCATCTTCTGAAATGATCCCTTGTAACCTATAGTTGCATACTTTAATTCTTGGAATATGATTTGGTCATTTTTCATGGCTTTGGAATATTGTAATCTTTTTTCTTTCACTTACATGCTTTATTTTCTTGGTAGTAGTATTTTTTTGAGATTTGGTAGTTTGAAAATTTAAAATGTTTATTTTTCTGGAAAAGCCTTGGCAATTTTCCAAAATTCTCTTTTATTCTATTTCAAGTTGTAACCCTTTCTTTTCAGCTTAACTTCAGCGTCTTAAAATATGATTCTTCCTTTCTTTAGTTAACTTCAAACTTCTTGAAGATGTACTTCTATTTTCCAAAACATTTTCTTTTTCCGTATCTTCTGTACTAACTTCTTCCATTTGTAGGACAATTATTGAAACATGAGTTACATTCTTCCTTCATTCCAACATGTACTTATGACTTATCTATTTCTTCTTGGCTACAACTTGTACCTGCACACTTAAGAAAATAGTTAGAAAATACTTAGGCTTTTTGGCCTCTCTTGTGTCCATGGTTTTTCTTTTCTTTTCTCTTTCTTCTTTTTGAGTGAGTAAAGCATGTATGTAGTTTGATCTTCAAGTAAACTATATCTCCTATTGTTAAGAGATTCATATGCACGAATTAGGATAGTATAGGAATATGGATTAATCCTTGAGCTCATAACTGATAGTTATCTATTTCTTTCTTTTTAGGTATAATGATTTCAGCAATGAAGATGAAGAAGGAAAAAAGCTGGAAATGGAGATGTCTCAATCAAGAAGAAAAACCCCAAGGCAATGATGGGTTCACTCATAATCCTTTATTTTCTCTTTCATGCATGTGTACCTCTTATTTCAGTAGATGTATTTTACCTTTTCAGTTACATCCCATGGCTTGTGTGGGGGCATTTTAAATTCTTTATGAATAAAACATTGAATTCTTGATTTGAGTTGTATATTTCTTTCTGCATTTTAGCTTTTTGTATGGATTGTATGATGAACTAAACAACTTAGTAATATAATTAAATGTCTTAATCATAAAGGAAAGAACATTAAAGAAACCTGTAACATCTAGTAATGAGATCTGATTTCTGTAATCTACATTTATGTATGTTGTTCCAAAACCTAGCATTTCATCTATTCTGCAATTAGATGTCTTCATCAAGACAACACAACTGTCCTTTGGGTCCTTGTGTTCTTTTGCTGAAGATAATCATGAAATTGAAGACTATGTGATCTTTTATGTTTTGTAACAACACACATAGCTACAGATTTCATGTAATCATGAATTAATTCAACAGTAACTATATTCTATGATAGAAACTCCCCTAGCTTAGGTATTCTTCACCAATGCTATTCAACAAGAATATATTCTATGATAGAAACTCCCCTACATTTCTCGCGATCTCGTGAGGAAAGATGCATGCTAGCTTGTAGACCATTGCCTTCCTCTTGTCTATTGGGCATGGATTCCAAACATGAAATTAAAATCTATCTTTTCTCAAGGTCCAACCTTTCCAATACGAAACTAAAATGGGGAAAGGATCTAGTAAACCAGATCACATGCACAAATGTACTTATTGAATTGAGAAACATTGCAATGTGCAGAACTGCACTTATTGAAGGGAAATCCTACTCTAAACAGACATTGTAGGATTTTCAATAATAGAGTTTGATAAACATACCATTCATAGGAATGGGAGGTTCCTCTCCATTTAGCCTCGAGAGCTGAAAAACATTGTGTTCTTTGTAAGCTGAAATCATGCAAGGATCACTCTAGATTTTATAAAACTTTGTGTGTCTTCCTTATTTTACATGATCAGTATTCCACTTTAACACAATATCTCCTTCATTGAAGATTCTAAATTTGGCTTTCTTGTCAAAATTCTTTTTCATATTTTTCTGATTCTTCTTCATGTTAAAAGAGCTTGATCTCTTAGCTCTTGTAGCTCCATTAATTCTGCATAACGAACCTGCAATGGTTCATTCTCAAGTAGCTCCATTTGATGTAGAAAATCTAATGCGGGTAATCGAACTGAAATAGGCATTCTTGATTCTCTTTCGTAAACAAGCTTGTATGGTGAATTTCCAACTGATCTTGTAAGAGTCATTCTATCAACCCAAAGTGTTGAATTCAATATCGATGCCAATCTCTTTGATTATCCTTGAGTTTTCTTCTATTTATCTTTAAAATATTATTGTTAGTACTTTCAGCTAAGCCTATACCCTATGGGTAATACTTAGATGAAGAACTTAAATAAATTCCATGGTTGACAGCCCAATTTGTTATCTTTGCACCAATAAATGCTAAAGTGTTATCCGATATGATAGTTACTAGAACACCAAATCTGTAAACTATACCTTCATAAAAGGATAGTATCAAATTTTCATTAGCAATTTTCAAGGCTATTGCTTCGGTCCATCGTGTAAAATAATCTGTAGTACTTAAGATCCATGTGTTTCCTTGTGACGAAGGTGGGTTTATCATGCCAATAAAGTCAAGACCCCATTGCATAAAAGGTTGATCAACAGGAATAGGCTGTAGAGGCAAAGTGAAACTAAAAATATTTTCCAACAAATAAAGTGCATTTCTTACACTTTATGATCCATTCAAAATAGTCCTTGAATATGATAGGCTAATAATAACCAGCTTTCATGATTCTTAAGGCTATGGTATATGCTTTATGCAAATGACCTCCAAATAGTTCCTTCATGGAATTATGATTGTAATTTCTGAATTTTATCATAGCTAACACATTGAAGCAATACTCTGTGTATATCTCTTCGAACAACACACTATCGATAAAGGTATAAGGTACAACTTGTAATCTGAAATACCTTTGTTTATTCTTGTCCATACATTCCTGGATAGGTGTCATGCTTAGTAGATAGTTAACTAAATCAAGATCCATCTTGATTCTGTACTTCTTGAAGAAGTTCGGGTTGCTGATTTTTCTGGTTGAACCATAATTTCTGATTGTTGATACACAATTTTAGCATGTTGTTTTGAATTTTCTAGTTCTACAGATTGTTGTTTTTCCATATCAGCAATAAGATGCTCACACAAACCTTTTTCTCAACCATTGTCTTAGCAACTGGATATCAAAATCATATTCCATAACTTTAGTTATCCACCTGCTTCTTTTTCTCATTCAATTATTCATTTAACAAGAAAGCTTTCACACTTGGATTAGAAACAAGAACATGAATTTTATTGTTTGAAAGCATTTACTTGAAATTCTTTGGTCCTTTGACTATTGAAAGTACTTTTTTTCAAGAAATATTTACCTTGTTTTGTAATCATGCAAACTTTGTCCAAAAAAAGCAATTGGATACTCAATATTTTCATCATTAACCTGAGTTGATATAGTTGAGATTGTTCCAGCTCCTGCAAGTGCATACATTATAAAATATTTACCAAAATTTGGATTTGCAAGAGTAGGATCTTGAGAGATGGTTTTTTTGATTGCATCGAACCCTTCTCTCCCTTCATTGGTCCAAGAGAAAGTTTTATCTTTCTTTAACATAATTGTCAATGGTTTCACCAATGCCGCATAACTGGAACAAATCTCCTAATAAATTTGATTTTTCCAAGAAAAATTTGTAATGCCTTCTTATGATGAGGTAATGATAGATGTGATATGGCTTCAATTATGAAAGGATCAATTGCTAATCCTTTCTTACAAATAATATGACCAAGTAGTTTACCTTGATGTACTGAAAAGATAGACTTTTTGGGATTCAAAGATATTCCAAACTACCTGCATAACTAAAAAGTTTATCTTAGATGTATTAGATGTTCATCAAAATCTTTCAAAAATATAGTAACATCATCTAAATAAACAAGGATGCTTTCATTCAATAAGATGTGAAAATCCATGTACATTGCACGTTGAAACGTTGCACCAGCATTTGAAAGGCCAAAAGGCATTCTTTTGTAATCATAAGTACCCCACTTGGTGGTAAAAGTTTTTTTATACCTATCTTCTTCCCAAACAAAAATCTGATTGTATCCACTATAACCATCTAGAAGAGATAGTCTATCTGAACTAGAAACTGTTCTCAAAATATAATCCATGTTTAGAAATGGGTAGTGATCTTTTAATGAAGATTTATAAAGATCTCTAAAATCCACACATAATCTGATTTCTCCATTCTTCTTCCTAACAGGAACAAGATTTTCTACCCAACTTGAATGCTTAATTGGAAAGATAATACCTAATTCAATCAACTTAGATAATTCTTTCCTCATTAGAGGCTCTATTTTAGGATTCACAAGCCTTTGTTTTTGCCTAACTGGTTTAGAATTTAGATGTAATTCAATAATATGTTGTGATACACTTTGATAAAATCCTTTCAGGTCTTGGTATCTTCAAGCAAAAACATCTTTAAATTCTTTGGAAATAATAAATGACTACTTTTCAGTTGAGGAAAATGCCTTTCCAAGATTTTTTTTTTTCTTCATCAACTGAGACCTCTTCATAATTATCAGCATGTTTTGACATCTTAGTTTTGTCTTTCCTTAACTGATCATCAATGCTAAGTATGTCTTCTAATGTGACTAGACCTCGAGGCATATTATTTGTTTTTAACTGAACAATCTGGGCACCATATAAGTGTTGTAATTTATCTTGATTCACTGCGGAAAACTCAGCTTCTGGTTGCAAAAACCTACAGATCTGATCATCACTCTCAAATACTTGCCAATTCAAATCATTATCAGGTATCGAAGGCCTAACAATTAGCTTTATATGAGGCTGAATTTTTTTGTTTTCTATCTGTTCTAGCACTTCAAAACTGGCACCAATTGTTGCAAGTCTATCTGCATGTTTATTTTCTATTCTAGAAATGGATTGGATGTTAATAGCTTCGAAATATTCCATTAAGTCTGAAAATCTATGTTTGTAAGACTTCATTAATGGGTTCTTACAAACATTGAAATTTCTTACTTGATTGATAACCAACTCAGAATCACCAAAAATCTATAACATGCTAATACCTCTCTTTCTGACCCAAAGTAAACCATGAATCAATACTTTGTATTAAGCTATGTTGTAAGTGCATGAAAATTCGAGATTCAAAGTTGACAAGTACCTTTCGTTCATTGGAGAAGTTAGCATCAAACCTTCTCCCTATCCTTTCTTGTTCTTAGCTCCATCAAAATGAAGCTTGCAAATCCCTTCTGCTGAATTTTCTGTTTTGGACACAAAGGGAAGTGGTGTGTTTACTTCATGCAAAAAATACACACCAAACAAATGTTCTTCAACCTCCTTAAAAGGATCTAAAGCATGTTCTTTAGCTGTCTTTTCATCCATAAACATATTAGAAATTGATAGTAAACATAGTCCCATAATGAGTAGTGAAAAATAAGAAGGACCAATCTGAAGATAGATAACCTCCTATCTTTGTTGTGAAATCTCTAGATAAGTATAATGCAAAGTAAGGAGGTAAATCTACAATAGTGACATCTTATAGAATAGAAACATTTGGGAAAGCATGTAATGTTACCTCTAAATTCTTGATTACACCAACTGTATTAGTTGCAGTTCCATCAAGTTGTAAGACACTCTTTTCTATAGGCTCATATTGTAGACCCAATTTTTCTACAATTACTTTTGGCATAACTTGTGCTACTTGTACCATTTTCCACCATACAATTATGAACAATATGTTCTCCAATAATCAGTGATAGATAAAACGGTGGTGGCTTCTTGATGTCATGAGCATTTAAGACTTTTTGAACCATCCATTTAACTTCTTTGATGTGATCTTGTTCCATTGTTCCAAGGACCATGTCTGCCTTCTGGACTTCCTTTTCTATTATTTTAGAAGAAATCTACAGCTTAGCTAGTTCATGAGAAAGTAAATCTTGTTGTCCTAGAATACTTAGAGCATCCCACATTGAGATGTTAACATTATGATTTTTCATTACATCAACAATGTTAAAAGAAGCAACAGTTTTAGAGACAAATTCAACTGTTTTAGCATAGGCCTTAGAAAAATTGATTCTACTTAAGCCGTCATTGATATATGAGGTATAAAAAATCTTCTTGGGTTAGGCTGTAACTATTTTTTCCATCCTTTATCAGCTGAAACACTTGTTGTTTTTGAGGAATAGTAGGACTGTTAGCTAGTTTTGGGGTTGTAGATGTTGTCTTATCAGTGATAGTGGGCAGAACAGGCCTATTTTGTTGTTTTTGACTTTTAGCAGCTTTTCCTTAAGCCCTAGTAGTGACTGCAATGAAATCATCCTCATTGAAACTGACTAAATTCTATTCAGGTGCTTTCTGAACCTGAGTATCTTACTACCCACTCTCCATTTGAGGCATGAATAATGTCTCAGATTGAGGTAGTACAACAAAACTTATGTTAAGATTTTTTTTGGGAAACTTTTAGCTGAATGAGGTTGATTACAAGGTTGAAACCACTCTTTTGTAGCCATATTAACTGGAACTAAAGTGTTAGATGAACTAGGATCCTTTGGGTCAAATTTCCTTTGCTAATAAGGCTGCCTATAATTTTGATTCTGTTGGTAAGGCTACCTATTTTGCTGATTTAGCTGATTTTACTGATAAGGAGCCTGATAAGGTCTACTAGGTAATGTAATCCTATTCTCAATTGAAGTCAACTTGTTCCCCATAGTCTGCAAAGATTTAAATACGTCATCTGATGGGGTGGAAACAACAGGTTCTATAATTGTGATAGGCTGAGGAATAGGTGCTAAATCTATGAAAAAGGCATTGAAGGCCTTGGTGCTAATTTTCCATCTTGAATAAGACTATTTTCAGCTCGGATGGTGATATCATAGGCTGCTGGGAGCATCTCTCCTCCCATAGATTGAATCATAGTTGAAATATCACTGTTTAATGCCCTAAGATAATAAAGAAAAATGTGATCAGCTTGAGGCTTGACACTTGTTGGAATTCTTTCCCAAGTTCTAGAAAAATGGATGTTGAAACTTGACATAAATTCATTGGGAGAAAATAGTCTTATTCAAGCTTATTTTGAAGGGTTATCAAAACCAGGCCTATCATAAGGTAAAGTATTACAAACTCTTCTCCTTCTTGCAAAATTCGAAGGTAAAGAAACAAAATTAGGAGGAATTCCTCTTACCAATGATCTTGTAGAAAATTTAGGCATGGAACATGCTTTAAATACTATAATGAAATCATCCCTACAGAGTCGTAAAAGATATTAAAATCTTTAGAATAAATTTCTGTAAATTTCTCCCAAAAGTAACTTTTGTAACTGTTGTAAATCTACTGGGGATCTACTATAGAATTTGTAACTTTCATGTAGATCTAATTCAATTGTCCCACCAGGTGTGCCAAAAATTGTTATCTCTCGAAAGTGCACCCTATAAAGAGATGGTTGTAGGTGTTATAAGCTTGCAAATTTTATCTCTCTCTTTTGTAGATACAATGGAAATACCTTAGGTTTGTGGGTATACCTATTTTGAGGTGAGTCTTTTGTATTAAGGCCAGGTTCCTTATTGATGTATCCTAATCTAATTTATGGGGTTTAAGGGTAAAAGATTACTGTAAAAAATGAATTAAAACTAAGGTGACACACCAAAATTGTATGAGGTCTTTGATTGAGTACATGCACAATTGATATGGAATGAACTTCTGATGTACAGGCCAACATATTTCTGAAGATAATTAAGGGTAAACAATTTGATGTATTGAGGGATAGAATCACAATAAATCTTGCTAAGTTACACATACACATTAATATCATCCAGAGATTACTGAATTTGCAACAGGGTAAGATGATTAATCAGGGAATTCAACATTCACAAGATTAATAGAAAACATACACAAGACTACAAATAATTGGAAAGGCAGAAAATACTTCACATTTAAAGGGTAAAACTGTTATAAAATTGTTTCAACTCTCCGTATCTAATAAGTCCTCATTTTGTGCTTTGCTAAGGCACACAATATATAGCAAAAATAATTTACCCACCCTTCCTAAAAATAGACTAAAGCTTGTACTCGCCCATGCATTCTATTTTTATCCTTTATTTAATAATAAATAAAGGAATAAAATAAAACAAACTAGTACAAAGAGGCATTAATAGCCTTTGATTACATTACAGTCAAACTGTAGTTGATTGTCCTATTTTTAAGAAAAGAAAGGGTGAATAATTTGCTAATAATAAACTTTTCTTGTTGGGAAAGTCTCCTTCCTTTGCATGTGAATTCGTCTTCTTGTCATTATGTCCCCTAGTGAACACACACATAATTAACTCCATGTACAAGAACAAAATAATTACAATAAATGTAATATTTGCAAAGTAAATCATCTATTGTAGGGACTACTTGTCTATGAACACATGCTTCCTTTTCACTCTGTAGTATGTGGGGCCACCCTTGCACTTGATCACTAATCTCCATTTGGTTTGGCCACCTTGTGGACTTACAAAATTATAAGGTCTACCACTTTGATAACATACATATCATACTATAATACTTAACCACCTTTTGATCATAACATGCCTTGCAATTACTTGTCGGCTTTTGCATTATTCGAAATCACTAAGGTGGAATTTACCCTTTTCGGTGATCATTACAACCATGATTTTGAAATAATATACTTGCATTATTCGGGAGTTGGAATATAGTTATACTTTCGAAATTTATTGTAATGATAACTTTATTCAAATGTGGGGTTGGCCCCCTCTCCACGGTGACTCACCCCTTGGCATGTCATTCGGTGGTAATTTAACCGAACCCTAATTAGGGTTTTTTGAAATCTTGCCACGTGTGTACCTTATGAACTTTGATTGAGTTAGGTTCTTTGATGCGAGAACCGTTAATCTCTGCATCTTGGTTTGATCTTTAGCATTTATTCATGACCTGTGGTTAGGGTTTTTAACCCTGCAATTAATTCGGCGGTGGTAACTGACCATGATGGTTTGCATTGAATAATGGAGCTCAATCTTCAGCCTTTGATCTTTTTACTTGTTGAATTTAGACTGCTTTGATTACTAACTCTAAGTGAGTTAGGTTAAGTTATGGTCATTGGGTTGGTTAAAATGTTTGAGATCCATCATTTTGGTCATTTCTTTCTTGCTCGTAGAGAGCGGTAAAGCCCTGGAAAATTTGTTTTAGATTACCATTTTTGATATGTTGAAGCTCGACTTTTGTTCTATGTTATTATTGGTCTCTATGAGTTTGAAACTTGATCGCTCTTTCCTGAGAGTTCTTGAAGTATTCATATATTTGCATTTTTGAGTTCTGTTTGAGCTCTTTAAAGGTTTCTGCCATTGTTTAAAGCTTTCTAACTCAATTTTTTAAGGTTCTACCTCAATTATTGTGATCTTTGAGCTCCATTCTATATCATCCTTTGGTCTCTATGAGCTTTCTTTAAAACAACTGCCACTTTCTAAGTTTGAGCTCATTTTTGGAGGTTTGTCTAGCTATTCATTTAACTATTTCTGAGCTCTGTGAGTTGTCTCTTGGCCTCCATTGATGTTTTATTTTGAGCTTGGGACCATGTAGCTATCATACTTGTTTGATGAGGGAAGGTAAGTCTTGACTTCCTTGGATATTATTGTTACTTGTCGTCATCACTTTGTCCTTCGAGAAATAATGATAATCTATTTTTCTTGGCATTTTCGGAGTTTCGTGGCTCATCCTTGGTCATTTTTTGAGTTGACACTCATTCTGAGTTGCTCATTTAGGCTCTGATCTTGATCATTTTGAGAAACATTCACCTTGACCCTTGTTGGTAAGTTCTTTCTCAATCTCTGTAAAACTTCAAATTTTAATTTTAAAGCTTGAGCCTAGATAACCCAAAAATGGGTATTTTCCCTTTAGCTTATGAGTTTTGTTTTGTGAAAACTTCCTTTTGATCCTGTAACCTACATATTGAAGGTTAAAATGTTTCTGGAAACATTGAAAACTAAAATCACATAGTTCTTTTAAAACTTTGTATTTTCCTCTTATTTGGCCGTGTAAAACTGAGTTTGAATCCGAGTAATATTCCAAGCTGCGTTTGTTTGGCACTTGTTTTCATAAGAAAAACTTCTTGGATCTAGATTGTTTATACTTTTTCCCCTTTTAGACTACCTGGACATTGGTATTTACAAGTTCTGAAACTCATTTTCTTACATCTGTACCTACATATTTTCAATTTGTGGCTTGAAACAAATGCAACCCAGATTTGGATATTTCTTCTCTCACTTCGATATCTCTAGATCCTATGGAGATACTAGGTCTGCATTGTTAATTTTCTTCTAAGGATTTGAAGAATATGTACCTTGTTATTTTTCTTCTACCATGTTATTTGAAATGTAGTGATCATTTCTGAGTCTGTATAAAATAATGTATTTCCTTTTCTACTTATGGAGAATATGAACATTGTTGAATTTTACAGG
The DNA here is from genome assembly GCA_018340775.1 of Taxus wallichiana var. yunnanensis. NCBI lineage: Eukaryota > Viridiplantae > Streptophyta > Pinopsida > Cupressales > Taxaceae > Taxus > Taxus wallichiana. The sequence goes on from CM031238.1 coordinate 652,039,675, forward strand.
GAAAACTAGAACTTTGATTTCTAGGATTGTTGCTTTACTTGTTCTGTAGCTTAGGTTGTCCTATATTTGCTACCTTTCATGACTATGATGAGTCATTGATGTATATGAATTTTTTCAAGCATTGAGTTTCTCCCAAAATTGTACTTTGTATTTGAGTTCTTTATGGCTTCCATTGTTATAATTCATTATTCAGGATCAATTTTATTCATTTATGTATCTCTGTACAGTTTCATGACCTTTGTATTTTAAGACTGCACTTTGAGATGTAAGTCTTTAATATTCCTGAACCTGTATCAATGTTCGAGTTTGGTAGAGTCGAGAAAATAAATTTTCTGAAACTTGTATTCTTTTGTATCTATTCAGTTCATCTTCTGAAATGATCCCTTGTAACCTGTAGTTGCATACTTTGATACTGAAGATGATTTTGTCGCTTTGTTGGAATAATGTAATCTTGTTTCTTTCACTTAGATGCTTTATTTCCTTGGTAGTAGTATTTCTAGCATGTTGGAAAATTTAAAATGTTGATTTTTCATGGTGAAGCCTTGGCAAAATTTTCCATAATTCTCTTTTCCTTTTGTTTCAGCTATAACCCTTTATTTCTAGTTAACTTCAACTTCTTGAAATTTGATTCTTCTTCTTTAGTTGCAAACTGAAATATGTACTTCTATTTGCTAGTTTCTCTTAAATCTTGTCAGAACTTCTTCCATTTGTAGGATAGTTACTGAAACATGAGTTACATTCTTCCTTCATTCCAACATGTACTTATGACTTATCTATTTCTTCTTGGCTATAACCTGTACCTGCACACTTAAGAAAATAGTTAGAAAATACTTAGGATTTTTGGCCTCTCTTGTGTCCATGGTTTTCTTTTCTTTTCTCTTTCTTCTTTCTGAGTGAGTAAAGCATGTATGCAATTTTATCTTCAAGTAAAATATATCTCCTATTGTTAAGAGATTCATATGCACAAATTAGGACAATATATGAATATGAATTGATCCATGAGCTTGTAACTGATAGTTCTCTCTTTCTTTATTTTCAGGTACAATGATTTCAACAATGAAGATGAAGAAGAAACAAAGATGGAAATGGAGATGTCTCAATCAAGAAGAAAAACCCCAAGGCAATGATGGGTTCACTCATACTCCTTTATTTTCTCTTTCATGCATGTGTACCTCTTATTTTAGTAGTTGTACTTTACCTTTTAAATTACATCCCACGGCTTTTGTGGGGACATTTGAAATTCCTTATGAATAAAACATTGAATTCTGAAATTGAGTTGTGTATTTCTTTCTGCATTTCAACTTTCTGTATGGATTGTATGATGAACTAAACAACTTAGTAATATAATTAAATGTCTTAATCATAAAGGAAAGAACATTAAAGAAACTTGTAACATCCAGTAATGAACTCTGATTTCTGCAATCTACATTTATGTTTGTTGTTCCAAAACCTAACATTTCATCTATTCTGCAATTGGATGTCTTCATCAAGAAAACACAACTGTCCTTTAGGGCCTTGTGTTCTTTTGCTTGAAGATAATCATGAAATTGCAGACTATGTGATCTATTACGTTTTGTAATAGCACACATAGCTGTAGATTTCATGTAATCATGAATTAATTCAATAGTAACCATATTCTATGAAAGAAAATCCCCTAGCTTAGGTATACTTCACCAATTCTATCCATCGTAATGAAGTTTTGAGTTTCCCATTTTTGCACAAGTGCAAAAATTGTCAACACGAGGTTTTCGACAATGCTATTATGTACACGGTAACTTCCTTCTGGTCTTGAGATTTTTTCACTTCTGTAGCTTTCATTGTTCTTACGATGGAGGAGTTTTCCTCATGCATATTATTCTGTTGTGGGTTTTCTTCTTTTCTCTTCTTGAAACGACGATAGATCTGAGTCCCTATGATTTCCATCTGGGTTTACTCTATTCATGCATTCTTTGCCTTTAATTCTAGATCTAGACATTTTCTAATGTGGGTAATCAAAAACATGCTTATACCTACTTTGGGTATTTCGTTTATTAACTGCATCTATGTGTATTTTACTAGTTTTTCTGAATAAAGCCTCCATGGAGGGATTTACTACAAATACTTCACTAGACCATAGAGCACTGGGCTTCTGAAGGCCGCATTGGTTAGTTTCCCTTTTGTAATATATTTATGAAGGCAGGGAATATTCTGTGAGATTGCAAGGGTGTACAGAATCAGTGTTCACATAATATGACTTCTTTTGTCTTGGGATTAGTTTGGATGGCATCAAAAACATATTTAAGCTCTTTGTTCCTTGTGTTGTCGATATGATACTCTCCCTAGAAGACATAAGCAAAAGTCTAGCTTAGATGATGAAAGGGAATCTAGTCACCATTTATGTTGGAAGAAAATTGTAAATACCAACGAACTATTTTATTTCTTGTGGTAACCCATTTTTGATGAAGAAAAGCCAGTGTTATAACCCAATTGTCTACCTCTTCCCTTCCTTCCACCTTATTCTGGGTCTTCACTAGAAATTTCTGTTTCCACATGTAGTAGTTGCACTTCTCATTGGGCTTGCTTGACTTGGGGTTCTCTTTGGAGGATAGATGAAGAATGAATGTTTCACTTTTCTTATCCTCAGTCTGAAAATACTGCTTCTTTAGATACAAAAATTGTATTGATAAAGTTTCTTTTATCTTCAAGAATAGAGAGTTTTAATTTTAGACATAAACAAAATAACCTCAGGATGAATCTCAGTGAGCTGGTGTTTGACAGCTTCCACCTTCTTTGGACTACTTGAACTTCTATGGTTTGTTCATTTAGAAATTGATCCTTATTATTGTTAGTTTTTATCAAAGATTTATCGTTCACAAGAACTAGGCCATTGTTGAATCTTTGAAACTCGGTTTTGTACTTGACTGAAATGAGATTTACCTTCTGTAGTGCCTGATGCATCTTCTGAAACTTTGATTTGTAAATGCAATATGGACATATATATTCTTACCTCCCAGTACACCTGTATTTGATTCAGTTGATGCCTTTTGTGACCTGTAGTTGCATTTGCACTCTTTGATTTTGAAGTTGATTCTATAACTGAATACTAAACTGGTTGCATTGTGAGTTGTAACTTTGTACTAGACATCCTTCCTCATTTTCAGTTGTAAAATGGTTTTGAAATTTTGATTTCAAAATTTAAAACTTGTAGAAGTTAATCATTTACTTTTATTTGAGAACCTGGAAAGGACATATTATTTCTGGAAATTTCTGTTCACAAATTCCTGCATGCTGAACATTGAAGTTTTTTTGAAATGTTGTAGTTCCATTTTTTTCTGCTTCAATACTTGTATTTGAGCTTCATTACAGTTTTAGTATGTATGTTGAAAAATTTAAAATATCCATTTTACATGGCGAAGCCCTGTCAAAATTTTCTCAGATTCCTTTGACTATCTGTTTCAGCTATAATAAATCATTCCAATTAAACTCAGCCTTTATATTATGATTCTTTTGCAATCACCTGATAATTACACTTTTGAATGCATGAATTTCTGAAGTTGGAAGTATAAAGAGTTAAATTAAACCACTGAGCTCAGTATTGATGATCATTTGCTTCTCCCTTTTCAGGTACCATGATGTAGTTATAGTGGATAGCTGGAACAATAGTACAAAAAGAAAAGAAAACTCCTCAAGGCAATGACGGGTTTCTTTTACCTCTTTACATTTTCAGCTTCATAAATATATGCATTTTTACTCTTGATTATTCCTCACGGCTTGTGTGAGAAAAAATGTACAATTATTCCTCATGAATAAATGAAAATATTTTCATGTAATGAGATGTATGTCCTTCCTTTCTGTACCTTCTTTCATTTGTATGGATAATGAATGAACCACTTGTCTGTAGCTTCAAAACATCATGTCTGATACATGTTTCCCTTCCTACCTTCCTCAGGGCTTTGCAACGGTTGTTCACACTGGTATTGCCTGATTCGACAAAGGTTTCAAATGGAATGGCTGCATCTATGAGGCATGGCATTCTTAAATTGTACCCAAGTTGTAGTTTTGATCCCAAATGACCCCCAAAACCCAAAAATTAAAAATTGTATCTTAATCTAAGGTGGCTGTCCCAAACATAACCAAACTCGTGATCGATCAATCTGAAAAGCTTTAAAAGTTTCAAGTTGACCTTTTTAGCATGGGGTGCAAAAAATTGCAACAATAGTACTTTTCAAATCTGAATATGTTGCATTAATGTACTATTATCTTTTCTATAGTCATACCTCATGATATCAAGAGATTCATTTGCATGAAGATAGATAGTACAAGAACATGATTTAATCCTGAGCTCATGACTAACAGTCTCTTCTCTATTTTTTTCAAGTACAATGTAGTGTTAAATAGAACGGATGAAGACAGAGAAAAGTTTGAGCTTGAAGTGGTGTAACAAAAACAAAAGAAAAAAAAGAAAGGCATTGATGGATTCCTTTGTATTATTTTTATTTTATTTTCATGCACATGCACCTTCTATTTCAGTAGTTATGATGTTTACTTGAGTCACATCCCATGGCTTGTGTGGAAACATTTGAAATTCCTTATGAATAAAACATTGAATTATGAAATTGATTTATGTAATTCCTTGTGCTCTTCAATTTTTATATGTATTGTATAATTAATTAAACAAATCAATAATATAATTGAATTTTTTTCAATAATGAAGGAAACAACTTTAAAATACATGTAACCTTAGTAATGAACTTTGATTGCTACAACTGCAACCTTGGTTGTTGTTCCAAAACTTAACACTTCATCTATTATGTATTTTTGTCTTCATCAAGATAACACATCTATCCTTTGGGGCCTTTATGTTATTTTTCTCGAGACAAACATGAAATTGCAGACTATGTGATTTGTTACATTTTGTAACAAATGCATATAGCAATGCCATCCATCATAAAAAAGTTTTGAGTTTCCCATTTTTTCACAAGTGCAAAAATTGTCAATAAGACTCATGTTAAAGCCATGGTATCCATATTTTGACCCCCTAAAAGACTCCTTTGATACCTTCCCTATCTAGATCCGTTTGTTAGGACTTCCATTGCAGCTTTAGAACAAATCTTGCCTCATTTCCATAGGAGATACCCTAGGATCTTATGTGAAATTTGATGATAAAACCTCTCATCAAACACATACAACTTATGCTAGAATTTTGGTAGATATTGACACCTCTCAATCTTTCCCAACAAAGATTCACCTGTAAATAAATGATAGGAAATGGGTGTAGAGGATAGACTATGAGGGATTAGCTTTTTGATGTCGTAGATGCTTCCAAACAGGGCATCTTTCAGATGAATGAAAACATTCCAAACATAAGGAAAATCATGCATGGTGGAAGAAATCCCTACCAGATCATTTGACAATTAGTCCTCGTTCGTAATGGTTGTGGAACCCCTACAAACCGACATACTCGATATGGAAGAGCCTCTAAAAAATATTGAGAAGAAATCTCAGGATCCCTCTCCTCATGGTGTGGATTCAACGATAGATTGTGATTCGATTCCCGAGAATCGATCCCTATCAAGTCAATTGAATTTGTTCTTCCAATCTTAGTGGAAGATGGAAATGAGAAATGGAAGGTGGTGGATAGGGAAAAGAAAGGATGCGCTAAATCTAGACCTTCCATTATCTCATACAAGGCATTAGCCATCTACATATGGTCTGTAGGCCTTGTGTGTTGTTGGCTTGAACAAGCTGTTGTTATTGATCGATCACTATCTACTCGTTGTTTTTTAGTCAGTAGGATTGTTGTGATTTTGACATTACTTTTTGATGTTAGGATCATTTGTTTAAATATAGATTTGTATCTCTTTTACAATGACAAAAATATTAAATCTGACTTTTGAGTCTTGTTGTACAAGGTTATAGTCCCTTTCAAAACACTATTTTACCATAATAAAAAAAAAGTGAGAGTTAGTATATTTAAATGTTAACATTATTAGAGGGTTTAAATGTGTATCAATTATAAAGAAATAATGTTGTTTTAATTTTTGAATTGTTGGTAAACTTGATTTAAAATGAAAAGGAATAAATTTCATTCAAGTGTATTATACTTTCATTCTATTCAAATGTATATGCAAAAAAAAAATGAGTTGTGGTTGTCAAATTTTGGCAGTTTTAATCAAGGAAGAAAATGTTTTTCTCCCTATCTGCATTTGTTGGAATGGAAAGGATAACAATTGAAACTATCTCATACATAAATGTATAATGTTTTATAAACAAATAAATGAGATTCGATACATGCTTATTTATATTACCTATTTTGTTAAAAAAATGAAATTCTCTAAAACTTATAATTACAAATAAACACAAAACGGACATATTTGTAAATGTATATATTTATATATAAATAATTATACACACACACACACACACACACACACACACACACAAAACACACACACACACACACATTATATTAAATATAGATTCAAAATAAACTATATTGGTCGGTTGCATGTTTTAATAGGGATATTTTTATCTAAAAACACATATTGTTGTTTTGGTGGGTTGTGTCACGCCCAACTTGTGTATTGATTTTAAGACAATGGGTTTGGGAAGGGGGAGAGTGCTGCCCAACTCCAACCCATATAATATGGGATGGGGTGGGGGCGAAGCCCTCCTCCCCAAAATATATAAACCTTGCACATTCAAAATGACCATGACCACTATTGAATTATGCGTTGTGTTATTTTAAATGCTACCATACTTATAATACAACACACGCACACACACAAACACACACACACAGAGCAGTGATCATTTATACTAGGATGCATTACAAAAATATACCATTTTTCTTCAACTTGGTATTTTAAAATAAATATAAAACAAATGTAGTATCTATGTGTGTGTGTGTGTGTACAACCCTAAATCTATATATTAACCTTTTAATAACAATAGTAAATTGGGGAAAAGAAATACCAATAGTAAAAATAGGGAAAACATCCCATTTATCACAAAATACTACAAAAGAATATGGGGATTGAGAAAACCCTCCATAGCTCTCATGGCCTCCATGGCCTCCATGCTCCCAAACCTACAAAAGTAAAAATGAGATGGATTAGGGAAAATATGTGAATAAAAGTAAACATAAGGATTTTTAGGGCATTTTAGAAAACCTAGCATCCTAGGGCCCAAAATGATTTGATCTAATGGTTGAGATTATATCCTACATAACTTAAAGTGATGGCATTTTCATGGGAATGAGATTTAAATAAAATGTATGGGTAATTGGTTGAATGGGGCCACTTAGTGGTTAGGTCAAGTTGTGACCTTTTTGGTGGAAGGGATTAATTAAGTAATTGTGCATGGTATTTGATAATGTTAAAAAGGGGATTTTAAATAATTAATAGTAAGGTATAGTTAAATAAATTAAATGGATCATGGTTATTAAGTATTTGGAAAATACTCTAATAAAGTAAGGGAATTTAATGGAAGGATTTTAAACTATAAAATATTTTGGGAAATAAATTAATAATATTTAATTATTAATTTGAATTTGATTACATTACGAAGATGTGGAAATCATTCATGAGAACTTAATCGACCACAAGTAATGTTTATAACCCTTTTAAAAAAATAAAACATTTCCTGTAATTTTTCCCTAATAAATTAATAGACTTTGGTGTGGTTTTGAACAACGAAAAATTGTTGGTGTTACATCTTGGGTTAGAGATGGGATTGGTAAGCGGTGGATCTACCGAGGGCCAACCTTTGAGAAATTTTTTTGCGTAGGGAGGGGTGGTCACAGCCACGGTGGCCATAGCCCAAACCATACATAAATGTATATGTCTTTTTTTGTTTAATTTTTTTGGGGTTTTCTTTAAAACATCACAGGTTTGAGTTTCCATATGCTAATATTTTCATTTTTAATATAATTTGTTTTAATTAACAAACTTTACATAGTTTGCATAAAATTTCTTGATATATATTTCATTTTTCTTTTGTTTTTTAAATTTATTTATTAATATAATATAATATATATATCTATATATATAAACTTATATAAATACATATATATTTATAGATAGGTTTATTTTTAATATATTCCTAACAATCTTTTGTGTAACTAAGATCCATTCCTTCAACTAATTGTATAAGGTCAAGGTTGTTTGTTTTATCATTGCATTCCTTTAAAACAACTACAAAGTAGAGGGGAATCCTCTTTCTTTCAATTAACAATAAACTAAGTATTTGTTTTGTTGGTTTTGTAATGTTGTAAAATAAATCAACAACCATACTAATATACTACCATTTTACATACTTATTTGAAGAGGATGAAAATCATAACATAACTCAAATAGAAGTTTTTTTCTCTCACAACCAAAGTTGTCAGAATACCCCAAAGAGAAAAAAATATTTTCAATTTATTTTCAATGCAAGCAAACCATTTTCAAAATGAAGACACAATGCAAATTTTGATTAAATTCCATATTTTAAAAGAGTTACATTTCCAATATAATACAACTCCAAAGTTCTTTCTTTCAAATATTACAATGCATAGCTAAAAATAAATTTCATTTACAAGAAGTCCATTTAAAATACAAGAGTACAAAATCCCTCCACTCAAAGGTGGAGACAACATGATAAATTTTACAACAATGGGACTCTTTCTTTGGTCTCAAATACATATGTCTTCATTTCATGAAGAACTTTCAACTCCATAAGATTTTGATTTATCTCGAAGAATGGTGTACAGAAACACTCTCCTCCCAACATTTTTTCCAAGGAGAAGGTGAAGCCACCCTTCTCATTGGCCCCAAGCCCCAAAAATGGATAAATAGAGAATGTTTGCAACCATGGAAAGTTTTAAAAAGGCTTCCACAATACATACCTTCATCCAACAAAACTTGCACACATATAAGCACAATAGCAAAATATATAAACAATATGCGTTTTCCAACACATAGGATTTAATCTAAGACAAGGGAGAAGAGAAATATGGGAACCACCTCTTTTTACTTCCCAAGTGAAAAAGGGGTTCCAACCAATAACCTCAATGATCACATCATAAATCACTCAAAATATCCTTATCTCTCCCCATTTCAAAATATACAAAATGTAGCAATATTTTCCTTTTCTTTCCCCATAGGTGGAACACCCTAATCATACTCCCTCCAAAATTCATGCCTCACAACTCCCTTTTCCCTCCCCAATGGTCCCATTTTCCATCTCCCACACCATTCTTAAGGTAAAAATCTACCCAATCCCATGCAAGAACACATACATCCATTCACATTATCACACAACACATAAACAAGAAAATAAAATGCAAGGTATAGACCCTACCTTTCCATTGCAACACCTTCAATCCTCAACCAATAATCTCCAATATTTTATAAGTCCTAAATAAATCCCAAAAGCAAGCTCCCAAGCTCCCCAAAATAAGTAACTTGAGAAAATTCAAAAATATGCAAATGTGCCACCAAAACCAATTAGAACCCCCAAAACTCCAAAATAACTCACATAAATAGAAAATTTGGAGAGGGAGGTGAGGTGGTTCCATGTAGGATTTTAAATCACTCTCCCTCCAATCCACCTCACCAAGTCAAACATAAAGACCAAGACTCATAAATGGGTGGGTGAGCATATGACAAGTTTCCTTTAACACACAATCCACTACTCCATACTCCTAAGGACATAATTAAAAGAGTTTGTAAATAAATACAATAAACTTCCTGTTTTCCCTTCCAAAACACACGATGAAGGATGAAATTAACCCCACACATCCTAGGTATGGTTAGTGGGTGAGTTTAAGAGGTATGAGACAACTCTAACTTGTCCCACAATCCCCCAAAAGTTGTTCCAAAGTCAAAATTCGATATTTGAAAAATGAGGTTGAGTACACAACTTAAAAATCAATAAAATCCATCTCAAATCAATAAGATAACAAGGACTATCTACTCCAATTAATGCCCACATAGTCACATCCCAACTTAGCATAATCAACATGATTAATTAACTAAACAAGAGCACATTAATTAAGCAATAATAAAGTGAGAATACATTACAATAAAATAAATCACATACTCAACAAAATAAATAAAAAAAAAGAGGGAAAAGCAACACACAAACCCATGGTCACATTTGAGGTCACCCCCATGGGGACCTCTCTAAAAATTTCCGTCAATCAATAACACAATGATAAACACAAACATAAAGTTGACAAGGTGACCTTCATTGCAAACATCTAATATTCGCCATGGTTAGTCTCGTAGCGCTTCTTGTTTATTATGATGTAATTTCCAACAACCATCAAAACAATACCTCTTCAGCCTCAAGGCCTTATAAAATACATCAAACAATAAACACATATATATCTATCAATTGACATCATCATATAACATAACTAAATCATCATCAAGGTTAATCAATTGTACCAAATATTTACAATTTCGAGATATTTCAATTTTACCATTTATAAATATCAATGAGATCACTAGAATAACCCGACCATCCGAACATAATCAATACATCAAGAATCCAAAGTTTCAGTATATATAAAGTAACAACACTAGATCATCATCAATGCTGAAATATCTATCGATGCCTCTAGGATTCCATACAATCCATAATATGAGTTAAAACATATCAATAATCAAAATATCCATACTGTCTATCAACATGTTAATCAAAATATAATAATATTGTCCATGTCTCAAGTCCACAATAATCAAAATAATAGTATAATAAGTGTCAAAGAGGAGTGAGCATTACTTCCACATCACCTTAGACTTGACTTCCTCTTGAAAGTCACGTAAAGACGTAGGGAAACAAATCATACAAATAGAAGTCACGCCTTCTGCGGGTTTTATTTACTTTGAAGCAAAAGTGTGCCCCTCATAACCCATGTTTTGTCCAACACTATTATAAAAAATGAACGGAGACTATTAGGCATAGCTACTAAACCTCCTCCAAATAATATTGCTAGCATTCAAACCTTCAGAATAATCCCTATGAGGTTATCCAAGTTACAAAACCAAACATTTAAATAGTAAAATTGTTGATGGGATTCCAATGAATGAAAACTAAGGTCCAAGAATAATAGGAAAATTCATGTACACAAGGTGTCCACGTAGCCACACATGGTAAAAAGGAAGGATAAGACTTCCACTTGGGTTGAATTACACTTCAATGTTTGTTATTTTAGACAAGATTAACAACTACCAATCACGAATTTCAATTTTTCATGAGAAACCAAACCTTATTATAGAACCAACAAATTCAAGACCACACAAGACAAGGTTTAACAAGGAAAACACCTAAATTTAACAAAAAAATTTACAAGGATGCAAATTATTTATTGGGAGTACTTCATATAATTCAAAAGAACTCACTAAAAGTTTCATGGTGACACTAAACATACTCTTGGCCACAAGGTTTCCATAACTTGAATTTTTACCCAAATACTTAAGACACAACCACTAACCCTAATTTTGAAAACCCAATCAGTTAGACAACATTTACACTTTTGGCATTAGGAAATCTTGCCCATACTATCATATTGACATAAGAGATACCATTCTCTCTATATAAGAAAAAAACATTTATTAATTTCACTCCTACCCTAGATAAAATAATCTTAAACCATTCACAAGCTTAATATTATAACCAATAGAAACACTCAAGTGAACTAGGAGAACGAGGCAACAAGAGAGGTCCAATTATAATTTACTAGAGAAACACACCAAACATTATCATAGAGACTACAAAAACCTTCCCCTACTCTTCCGAAAGGACAACAAGGGACAACATCATGGTTCCCCAAAAGAAAGGAAGACCGCAAAATTCCTCCATATTCTTAACATATGTTACCTAAGCTAGCCAACAAGCCTAGGTCACCAATGACCTAATACAAACACAAGAAGAGTGCCTCTCTTAAAACTATAGGTATAGACTTACTCCTAAAGGACCAAAATTCAAACACTTATCAAGCTAAGAGGCAAGGGGGTAAGCTGTCTTGAAAAGGTTCCATCAAGGAGGATTATACACATTTATGCTCTCTGAAGTAATATATGGCTAGAAAATATCACTATCAATAGGGTATTCCATTATTCATGGTAGGTGAATATATTTAAAGGTTAAAATAGTTTGCATCTTTGGAAAGATACATGTAGGACCCACCAACATGAACATAAAAATTAATCCATTCTAATAAGGTGATAAAATCATATAATATACTTCTAAACAAAATTTCATACTAACCAATGAGAGGTCCAAAAATGATCTATCATGTAACTTGTGTTATAACCATTATACATATGTTTATTGTTTGATATAACAAGGGGGTATGGGATGTACTCAAACATTACACAACCCAAAGCCTTAGGTTGTAATTGAGATTATGCACTCATACAGTAGCTCAAGGGAAATTTTCAATTAGTTATATCATTTAGATTATATCCTTTATAAATTTTAGGGCATGCAATAATAATTTATACAATTAAGGTTATTGATTTGCACATTCTACTTGTGTTCAATCCCATAAATTTATCTATTCCATATTCCAAATTATAAAACACAAGTTATAATTATGTTTTCCAAGCATATTTCTTATTAGTTTTCTAATTAATGCATTCCTTATATTATAATATCCCATATCTTGTGTCATTAAGGATCATCAACAATGTTGGCAGATTATTTCACCATTCCATATAGGTGAAAAATTATTCATTCTACTTCGAGGAAGCATAAGAGGTTTCTTTCTATTTTTGACATAGTTTTATTTCTTCTATTAAGTTAACGAGTTAGTGCAAGGAATTTGTCTTCCTAATGTCCCAATTTACTTATTAATTTTCGAAAGTCCAAGCCTCCAAATTAGAGATCTAATATGCTAAGGTTTATCACATTACTAATTGAATTTTAATGAGTAGGAAGAGAAGAGCTTATCACATTATTAAGTTCATAGAAACAAGAAGTCATTAACCAAAACGGAACACACCAAGTTTACAAGAGTTTTCCCAAAATTTACATACATCACCTATACATTCCAGGAGTCTCAACAAGTGTAGATAAGAGATACAATGAAGATATACCTTATGAAGTTATAAATTTTCTTTTATGAGTTCAAGGAGTTTAGATCAGTGTGAGGGAGAAAACAATGTTTACGACTTATACTCAAAATAGGTTCACTATATAAGAGAGTTTCCAAAAAAATTTATACCTCCACAAGATATCATCAACTAAACAATCAAGGAGAAAAAGGGGAAATTACCCTATAGACACCACACTTCCTCACTAAGAGGACATCAAAATATCAAGTGGGCAATCAATTATTTACCCAAAACATAGCCTCTAAGGCCAAGAGTTATAGCCTTGGATGAACGAGTGTGATCTAAATACATCAAAGGTTGAAATATTAAGACCTATAAAACCCAAAATCTCTAAGCACAAGGTCCAAAGGAGCCCAAGGCATCCATATCTATCTAAATGTAACTCTATACTAAATGGATTATAGTGTGGTATATGCTAAACAAATCAAGATATTTAACACAAGCACATATCTATCTATGGGTCCTCGAGATCAAACAAACATACTTATTTAAGAACAAAGTTCAAAGGAACTTAAGTATAACCATATTTACCCAAGATGATTACAATCCAACACGTTGATCTTCCTTAAATAATACAAAGAAATCGAGTAGGACTCCAGAAACCTATAATTACCCAAGAGTTAATCCATCCCTAACATAATCAGTAAGTTCACCCTGAGTGTCACATCTATGCTGACAATTAATAAAAAGCATACTAGGGTGCAAGAAGAAACATAATCACCGTCAATTCTACCAACCATCATGCATGAAAAGGAGATCCCTCTACCTAGGAAAAGTTAAGCAACGAGAGGGTTACTCCAAGGTCCTACGCACACAAAGTTCCATCACTCCAAAACCAAAGGAATGATCTGAAGCACCTAGGATGATAATCAAGACACCTAGGGTGTACCCCATAGAATGAGAGAACATAACACCAACACCATAGAACCACTTGCCAAAAGACAAGTTGAAAATGACATAACATTCTTGATGACATTTAGGAAATTGTCATTTGAGATAGACAAGCTCCAAGTGACCAATCAAAGGTAAAATCAAAGAAATATTGTCAATAAATAAAAGAAAATGGCTAAGTAGCCATATTTTTACCCTCAAAAATATTGCAATAAGACAAAAATAATAATAAGAGCCTTACAACTTCTCAACAAATCATTGACATAAAATATTGATCTTTGATAAAAGATTTTAAGTTTACCAATATAAAACACATGACATATCCACATCACAATCACTTCACAGCCCTTCGTGGGCCGCGGGTAGGGGTCCTATACACTGGGTTCACATATAAGAATTTACCTAAAAAACGGGATCTAAAGTGACATCATGTCATGATATCAACTCTCCCATACGTGGATTAAGTCCTCAAAGTGACAATCAACACCCAAGTCTCAGTAGCCCCCAACGAACTATACTCAACTTTCCTAACCACTAAAGGAAAATGGGAGTTCTAAATGCTTAATCAATCTCTGTATCCCCTAGCATTACCTTTACCACTAATCCCTGAAATTTATGCCAAACACAATAGCAATCCAGATAAGGGAGGGTCTCTATGGGGTCAACACCATCACATGATCATAACAAAAGGCTAGGAACCCATTAACTAACATCTTCGCAAGGAACTATATTCCTATCACCCATAGGAAATTCATAAGAATATCAAACATAATTAGAATTTCTCATTAGGCGGGTTGACAAGACACCCACTTAGGTGAATACACATTTCGAACGGATTTTATTATCTTTATTATTATTGTAATTCCGAGCTTCAAGTGTCCTAGGTTTATTTTCCACTAGATTGGTTGTTGTATTCCCATGTTTACCTGGGTCCAACTGTTGAACCCACGGCTCGATACCAAAGTGTAACGCCCCAAAAATTCACTCACAAAAAAACTAATTAAGAGGTAGAAAATTATGGAATATATATATTTTTGTTTGGTTTAGAAGGAATAAATGGGAAACATGTTTCAATTTTACATTACTAGTTACGAATTAAGCCTCGATGCGTGACACCACTAGGTTTACCACACTCGCGAGTTACTCACTTTGTGTGTTCAAAAGATAAATGGCAAAATGGCAAAGCCATTAACCGTGCGAATACACAATCTCACCCATGAGGCTAAGAATGGCCACAAGGAAGGTTCCATGATGACACTAATTATGAGTCATATAAACACCATTATACAAATATTTCTATATAATATAATATAATACATTATATAACATATAATTTATGTATTATTTTAAGAAATATAATCATTTGTACATAATATTTTACCTTGGTGATATATATATATATATATATATATATATATATATATATATATATATATATATCAAAATAATATTAAAGAAATAAACCCATAAAATATTATAAGACATTCTACTTTACTAGGTAATGTAATAACACCATTTTATATATTTAACATCATATACAAAATAATACATGTTATAATATTATATTTAAACACTTGTACATTGCTCCTTTTTTATAATTCATCTATACTTATTAATTTCACATTATATATTATACTTTATATGTTATATATAATGACACAATATCACATGTTTTACCTAAAACCTAAAATATCTATTTCTAACCTAATTTTACCGACATGCTTTGTAATATTAACTAAACTTTAAACCTTATAAATACATTAATATAAACTAAAAAATCAAATCTTATACATTTATTTCCCACCATGTATAAACCTTTTCCTTCCATAGTTTAGGTTTACTTAGATTTGTTTTTTCCTTTTATTTACTTTGTTAGATCATATTTGTTTATTTTTCTTTATCTAATCTCCCTCTTTTTGGTTTGGTTCATAGGTTGTAGGGAAGGAATAGAGGTCGTGCACAAGATGGAAGAGGAAAGGAATGGTTGAAATGGGAAGCCATGGTGAGGAAGCGAAGGGTTCTAAGTTCCATCCTAAAAGCAACACTATTAAAGGTTAAATATGACGTGCATATAGAGATGAATCTCAACCCTAGTATCTACTCAAATTAATATTTACAACCGATTGTTACGCTCTGCATGCTCGGAGAACTCTCTCGAGGGGAAACCACTGTCTTCTATTGTTTTGTTGGAGTATTTGGTTAGAAATACTCCAAATTAATACACACACACACGCGTATATATATATATATATATATATATATATATATATATATATATATATATATATGTATGTATATATACATATACATATATATGTATTTGTATATGTATATTATACATACATATATACATACATACATACATACACACACATATATATATATATATATATATATATATATATATATATATATATATATATATATATATATATATACTTAAATAAATACATATATATTTATAGATAATTTCTTTTTAATTCCCAAGCAATCTTTTGTGTAACTAAGATCCATTCTTTCAACTAATTGTATAAGGGCATATGAGTTTATATAATTTATATATATTCATATATGCAAGGTTGTTGGTTTTATCATTCCTTTCATTTAAAACAACTACAAAGTAGAGGGGAGTCCTTTTTATTTTGATTAAAAATGAACTAAATATTTACTTTGTTGGTTTTGCAATGTTGTAAAAGAAATCAACAACCATACTACGATACTAACATTTTACATACTTATTTGAAGAGGATGGAAAAGCATAACATAACTTAAATATGAGTTCGTTTTTTTTTATCTTACAATGAAGGTTGTCAAGAATACCCCAAAGAGAAACGAGCATATTTTCCATTTATTTCCAATGCAAGAAAACTATTTTCAAAATTAACACAAAATGTAACTTTTAATTAAATTCTAGATTGAAAAAGAGCAACATTTCAAATATAATATAACTCCAAGTTCTTTCTTTCAACTATTACAAAGTACATAGCTTAAGAAAATATCATTTACAAGAACTCCATTTAAAATACAAGAGAATAAAATCCCTCCACTCAAAGGTGGAGCCAACATGCTAAAGTTTACAACAATCATAATCTTTCTTTGGTATCAAATACATGTCTTCATTCCATATACAACTTTCAACTCCATAATCTTTCTCTTTATCTCCAAATCACAAAAAGGAAGGGTGCATATGAAACAATCTCCTCCTAACCTTTATTCCAATGAGAAGGTGAAGCCACCCTTCTCATTTTTCCCCAAACCCCAACAATAGAGAAATAGGGAATATTTTCAACCATGTCAACTTATACAAAGGCTTCCACAATACATACATTCATGCCAAAACAACTTGCGCACATAAAAGCACAATAAAAAAATATAACAACAATATGCAATTTTCCGACACATAGGCTTTAATCTAAGCCAAGGAGAAGAGAAATATGGGAACCAAATCCTTTTACCTCCCAAGTGAAATAGGGGTTCCACCCAATAGCCTCCATATGAACATCAAAAACCACTCAAAATATCCTTATCTCTCCCCATTTCAAAATATACAAAATGTAGCAATATTTTCATTCTCTCCCTCCACATGCATGCCTTACTACTTCCTTTTTACTCCCCAATGGCCACATTTTCCATCTCCCAAACCATTCTTAAGGTCAAGATATACCCAATACCATGCAAGAACACATACATCCATTCACATTATCACACAACACACAAACACAGAAAATAAAACACAAGGTATAAACCCTACCTTACCATTGAAACACACTGGTAAGTGCACCAAGATGGTGGACAATTAAGTGGACATAAAAACCTGAAATTTAGGTACCACGAGTGTAGTTTATAAACCACACTTGCATAACTATTTTTATAGGCTCAGTGATTTCCAAACCTAAAACTGTGAGCGCAGTTCTCTGAGAAAAAACAGACCAGCGACTCATTTTCCCTCATTTTTCCTTTCCAACTTCGATTTCTGCTAGACCTTTGGCACTCGTGCTTTGAATACCCCCTAAAAATTACTCTTCAGACTTCTGGATCACAATAGTTTCAACCATGCCACCAAGACAAAGAGGTAATCCCTCGATTTTGATCAATTTGTTTGCATTTTAGGTTATTTTTTGTGATTTTCAATTTTTTGTTTATGTATACAATTTTTTTGTTTTGTCAATTGCTTAGCAAGCTCGTAATCCTGTAAACCATCAAAATATTCCTCAAAACCCTCCAAACAATCCTCAAAACCCTCCAAACATTCCACAAAACCCTCCTCCAAACATAGATCCACCTCTTGTGGCTCCTTCTGTCCCCACGGAACCAACAGGAACACAAGTTGATATCGTTGGAAAAATCTGACAAAATAAAATTTCCATTGAGAACCTTATTCAGAATATAAGACAAAATCATGCCACAAATCCGTCCTGCATGACTTTAGCCAACACATTGCAAACATTGATTGGTGAAGTTGACTCCATAACCAACCAAATAGATAGATGGAATACCTTTAGAGGTGATTGTAGGAAGTAGTATGCTATTAAATTATCCCATGAAGCCGTAAAGACAAAAAAATAGAAAAGACCGCATTTGTGCATTATTTATTGACCTAAGATTCAATGCCCCCACGAGGTTACTTGGAAATAGTTCCCAATCCATTGGTGCCACAATGACCAAATCAAGAACAATTTTGGGACCGATGGTGGATGGTTTTTATTATCTACCTTGCAGACAACAATGAGGTTCCCCTCTATTTTTTGAATAAATTATATTTTGATTTCATGCTTAATGAGGTCCCAAATTATTTTGACTTTTCTGATTTTTATGAGTCGGTGGTGGCTCTGTACAGAGTAGACCTGGTGCACGTGTAGGTCAACCAAGGATCCCTAAGGCCCAAAACCCCCACTTTGCCTTAAATTATCCCTCCTATAGTGAAATTGGTTATGAAGATTGACACACTACATGCATTGAGGGAGCCGATCGACACTCTAACCCAAGATAGGGAGAAAATTGCATCTGGGTGATGGTGGTGGAGGCACCGGTTCTAGCGCATCACACCATTGTGGATCATGTGGTGCCGTATGCCACCTGCTGCGAGACATCATTTGCTTGGATCAAATGATTTCTTTCCTTTAGATGAGTTGATGGTGGATGTTTTTGGAATTGGTGGAAATGATCTTGGTCTCTCACGGGTAAATGTCAAATAAATATTTAATATATATATATATATATATAGTTTAATTCATGTTTGAGATTTTGATATATATGTATTTTCATTGTGACGTTATGTACATACATGTAAAAATTAAATTTTTATTTTATTTTAAACGAAAGAGCTTTGAAGGAAACATCCAATGCGTCGACATGCCCTACTACTACAAATGAGCATGTTATAGATGTAAGTTTCAAGTTGTACTTAAATTTAAAGTTTAATTTGATTGTGCACTTTTATTATTATAATGTTTCACATGTACATGTACAAATTAATATATGTTCGTCTTTTATATGTGCGGGAGCACGGTGGGTCATCATCTACTCTGGGAGGCGAGGCTATTGACACGCCTCACATGACTTTTACGCAGGTTAGTTTCTCTTTACAATTTGTTTCTAATGGTGGAAGTTCATGTGGATTATGATTTGGATCTGTTATGTGGTAGTCATGTAGATTAATATTGATTTGTACATATTTTTGTATAGCTTATGACTACCAAAGAGACTCCTCCATATATGCAAACCGTGGAGGCTACTTTGTAGATATTGCCATATCATCTGTAGATCCACTAACTAAGGTACAATTTTTCAAATTTGTTAAATTTATTTAGGAATTATTTCTTTTACTTAAATCTACAATATCAAATTTTGTACACATGAAATATTTAATTTAAAATTTAATTTTTTGTATGTAGCTTACCTCTCATGAGTCTCTTTGTTGTCCCTGTCATGCGTCAATGAAAATTGATAGGGATCATGACATTGCATAAAGAAGATTTCACATGCATTTTAACTAAATTCTAAGTTTCTAAATTTTGAATGTATTTTAAAAATATGGGTGTTAAAAATGTTGTTGTTTATGAATGTGCGGAGTTAGGTTGCGGGCTGCTTAGAGTGGCTTAAGACTACATGGATTAAATCGGTAGTGGCATCTCCTTCCACTACAGGTACGTGCACGAAGTTGGTGGACAATTCTCGTGGACATAAAAACCCGAAATAAAGGTACCGCGATCGCGGTCATAAAACCGCGATCGCGGTTCTTGAATTCTAGGTTCGGTAATTACCGAACCTAAACCGTGATCGTGGAACTCTGAGACAAAATTTAACAGTCCCGCGACTCGTTATTTTCCTCATTTTTCATTTCGAACCGTGACTTTTCCTAAACATTTTTCACTCGCGCTTTCAATCTATCTCAAAATTGCTCATCGGACTTACGGATAGCGATAGATTCAACCATGCCACCAAGACGAGGAGGTAAGTCCCCGATTGTAATCATTTTTTTGCATTTTAGGTTTTTTTTTGCATTTTAGGTTTTTGTTTGCATTTTCATGGGTTTTTTGAAATGTTTTTTTATGTATACAATTTTCTCGTTTTATCAGTTGGTCGGCAAGCTTGAAATCGTGAAAACCATCAAAACATTCCTCAAAACCCACCGAACATTCCTCAAAACCCTCCAAACATTCCTCAAAACCCTCCTCCAAACATAGATCCACCTCTTGTGGCTCCTTCTGTCCCCACTGAGCCAACAGGAATGCAAGATAATATCATTGGAAGAATCCAAGAAAATAAAATTGTCATTGAGAACCTAATTCAAACTATAAGACAAAATCATGCTACAAATCCATCCCACATGACTTTAGCCAATACATTGCAAACATTGATTGGCGAAGTCGAGTCTATAACCAACCAAATACATAGATGGAACACCTTTAGAAGTGACTGTAGGCGGTGGTATGCGGATAAACTATCCCATGTGGCCATCAAAGACAAAAAAATTGGAAAAGACTTCATTTGTGCATTATTTACCGACCCTAGAACCAATGCCCCCCTACAGTTACTTGCAAACAGTTCCCAATCCATTGGTGCCATGATGATAGAATCATATTTTTTTTGGGACCGATGGTGGATGGTTTTTGATTATCCACCATGCAACAACAATGAGGTTCCTCTTTATTTTTTGAAGAAATTATATTGTGAGTTCGTGCTCAATGAGGTCCCGAATTATTTTGACTTTTTTGACTTTTTTGGTCGAGGAGGTGGCTCTGCACAGAGCAGACCTGGTGCACGCGTAGGTCAGCCTAGGATCCCCCATGCCCCAAAACCCCCACTGCCTTCAGTTATCCCTCCTACAGTGAAGGAGGTTGTGGAGATTGATACATTGCATGCATTGAGGGAGCTCACTGACACTCTCACCCAGCATAGCACCCAGATTGCATCCGGTGATGTTGGTGGAGGCGCTAGTTCTAGTGCACCACACCACTGTGGATCATGTGGTGCCGTATGCACTGCAGGCGAGACATCATTTGCTGGTTCACAGGATTTTTTTTCTATAGATGAGATGCTGGGGAATGTTTTTGGAACTGGAGCCACTGATATTGGTCTTTCACAGGTAAATTTTAAATAAATTTAAATAATATATATATGTACAATAGTTTAATTCACATGTTTGAGATATATATATATATATATATATATATATATTTGATTGTACGTCATGTACATACATGTAAAAAATAATTTTATTTTATTTTAAATAGCAAGATCCGGTGTCGACATGCTAGCTACTCTGCTATGGTTAGGTGTGTTTCAAACGTAAGTTTCAAGTTGTACAAACTTACATTTTTAATAAATCATTTAGTTGCATTAGATTATTATTATAATTTGTTTCACGTGTATGTTGCACATGTATTAATATTTTTCTCTTTTATACATAGGATCTGGCGGGTCATCATCTGCTCAAGGAACTGAGGCTAATGGCATGCCTCACATGAGTTTTACACAGGTTAGTAAATCTATTTACACTTTGTTTCTAATTACTAGAAGTTCACACACGGATTGCATGCTTTGGACCTCTGAAGATGAGTTTCACTTTCTTATACTCAACCTATATATTATTTCTAGTATGAAATGCCAATTCTTTTGATATAACTAGCCATGTTTGTAATCATATATTGGTTTTACATGTCTCGGAGTACCACCACACAAATAACTCCTAAAAAGTCAAGTAACTCCTATGAAACAAAGAACATATAAGCAAGATGAGTCACCATATATCTACACGAAATATTCTAAGAAATAAATAATTACAAGGAAAATCTATACCTACACGAAAACACCCTGAAGTGTAGCTTAGGTTGGTAAAAATGAGGGTCCTTGAAATAAGACCATATGAGCTACCCAAATTACAATGAAACTCTCCAAAAGTAGAGAACATGAGAAAAACCAATGGGAAAAACTCCTTTAATTTAGAGAAAAGAAGAAAGGATGGATAAAATGCTCCCTCAGAAGATGATGTTGATATAGACCACACCCTTAAAATAGATCATAAGTGAATAATATTTCTGTCGGTGAATGGTTTGGTCAAGATGTTTGCAATATAATCCAATGTCTAGCAATATATGAGATAAATGACCTATCCATGGATCAACTCCTTGATGAAATTCTGTGAATCTATATGTGTTTGGTCTGGTGATGTTAGATAAAAGTCCTTCAAATTTGAATGATGCTCTAATTGTCATAGAAGATGACTATGGGTTACCTTGATTAAATACAAAACTTTGTCAAAATCTTATGAAGATAGATGGCCTTCGTGCTAACATTTATAGATCCTATGTATTTAGCCTAAATAGAAGATAAAATAATAACATTTTTATTCTTTCTTGACTAACTAAATAAGCCAGAACCTAGCAAGAAATTGTAACATAAGAACTTATACATTTCCTACATGAGAACTTATCCAAAGATGCCTCAAACCACATGTTATTCTCCACCTAACATGTGTTATCCAATTTTAGTGTAATCATATTTGACATATATTATATTTGAAAATTCTTGACTTGATTTTTTTATCTTATGTAATATATACAAGTTCAGCGGACAAATTTGAGTGCCTTTGAGTTCCTTTACTATTATCTTTTTCATAGGTTTCGATAGGATTGCTAAGCTCTTAAGTAGATTTTAATATTGATTTGTACATGTTTTTTGTATAGCTTATGACTGCTAGAGAGACTCCTCCATATATGCAGACTGTGGAGGCTGCTGTAGATACTGCCATAGCATCTGCAGATCCACTAACTGAGGTACACAATTTTTAAATTTGTTAAATTTTGGAGGTTCATTATTTCTTATTAAACTTAAATCTACAATATCAAATTTTGTAGGTATATATATGTGAAATATTTAATTTGAAAATTAATTATTTGTATGTAGCTTACCCCTCGTGAGTCTATTGTTGTCCCTATGATGCGTCAACAACAAATTGATAGGGATCATGACATTGCGGTAAGATTTCACATGCATTTTAACTAAATTGTACAAGTTTCTAAATTTTGAATGTATTTTAAAATTTTGGGTGTTAAAAACTTGTTGTTTATGAATGTGTAGGTTAGGTTGCGGCGCCTCGGCGTACGGACCCTCTACAATAGCCTCTCTCATTTTTTCCTTCTCATTTCGGTGCTCTCGTTGTCCTACTTATTTATGCAAACGCTGGAAATAGTGCGGTTGGAGCAAGTGTAAGGTTGTCAAACGCTATATTTTGCAAACGGTGGGTCGCGGCACTAAACTCGACTATACCAGCACCTCCGGTGTGCAAGGTGAATGCTAGAGGAGGTGGTGTTTCAAAGTCTTGAAAGGGCTGTTGCTTAGAGCTACTTCGTTCGGGCTTAGTCCCTTAAGAGCCACCGAGACCAAAATATCGTTCAACTTTGACGGTGACTACTCGGATTCCATGGCACCTAGAGAGGTCTCGTCTAATCCAAAACCTCAGAGTATAGACCCTCTACAATAGCCTCTCTCATTTTTTTCCTTCTCATTTCGGTGCTCTCGCTGTCCTACTTGTTTATGCAAACGCGGAAATAGTGCAGTTGGAGCCAGTGTAAGGTTGTCAAATGCTATATTTTACAAACGGTGGGTCGTGGCACCGAACCGAATGTGCCGGCACGTCTGGGTGGTTAGGTGAATGCTAGAGGAGGCATTTTTTTGGTGTGCAAAAGGGTTGTTGCTTCCGGGCTACTTCGTTCAGGCTTAGTCCCTTAAGAGCCCTGAGACCAAAATATCGTTCAACTTCGACGGGTGACTACTCGGACTCCGTGGCACCTAGAGAGGCCTTGTCTAATCTGGAACCTCGGTGTATAGACCCTCTACAATAGACTCTCTCATTTTTTTCCTTTTCATTTCGGTGCTCTCGCTGTCCTACTTTTTGCAAACGCGCGAAATAGTGCAGTTGGAGCCAGTGTAAGGTTGTCAAACGCTATATTTTGCAAACGGTGGGTCGTGGCACCAAACCGACTACACCGACATGTCAGGTGGCCAGGTGAATGCTATAGGATGTGGTGTTTCGGTGCATGAAAGCGTCGTTACTTCTGGGATACTTTGTTCGGGCTTAGTCCCTTAAGAGCCCTGAGACCAAAATATCGTTCAACTTCGACGGGTGACTACTCGGACTCCGTGGCACCTAGAGAGACCTCGTCTAATCCAAAATATTGGCGTACGGACCCTCTACAATAGCCTCTCTCATTTTTTTCCTTCTCATTTCGGTGCTCTCGCTGTCCTATTGTTTGCAAACACGGGAAATAGTGTAGTTGGAGCCAGTGTAAGGATGTCAAATGATATATTTTGCAAACGGTGGGTCGTGGCACCGAACCGACACCCGACATGTTCGGGTGGCCAAGTGAACACTAGAGGAGGTGGTGTTTCGGTGTGTGAAAGGGTCGTTGCTTCCGGGCTACTTCGTTCGGGCATAGTCCCTTAAGAGCCCTGAGACCAAAATATCGTTCAACTTTGACGGGTGACTACTCAGACTCCGTGGCACCTAGAGAGGCCTCGTCTGATTCGGCACCTCAGTGTACGGACCCTCTACAATATCCTCTCTCATTTTTTTCCTTCTCATTTCGGTGCTCTCGCTGTCCTATTGTTTGCAAAACGTGTGAAATAGTGCAGTTGGAGCCAATGTAAGGTTGTCAAACGCTATATTTTGCAAACGGTGGGTCGTGGCACCAAACCGAATGCACCGGCACGTCTGGGTGGCTAGGTGAATGCTAGAGGAGGTGGTGTTTTGGTGCGCGAAAGGGTCATTGCTTCCGGGCTACTTCGTTCGGGCGTAGTCCCTTAAGAGCCCTGAGACCAAAATATCATTCAACTTCAACGGGTGACTACTCGGACTCCGTGGCACCTAGAGAGGCCTCGTCTAATTTGGAACCTCAGCATACGGACCCTATACAATAGCCTCTCTCATTTTTTTCCTACTCATTTCGGTGCTCTCGCTGTCCTATTGTTTGTAAACGCGAGAAATAGTGCAGTTGGAGCCAATATAAGGTTGTTAAACACTATATTTTGCAAACGGTGGGTCGTGGCACCGAACCGTCTGCGCCGGCACGTCCGGGTGGCTAGTTGAACACTATAGGAGGTGGTTTTTGGTGCGTGAAAGGGTTGTTGCTTCCGGGCTACTTCGTTCGGGCTTAGTCCCTTAAGAGCCCTAAGACCAAAATATCATTCAACTTCGACGGGTGACTACTCGGACTCCGTGGCACCTAGAGAGGCCTCGTCTGATCCAACACCTTGGCGTACAGACCCTCTACAGTATCCTCTCTCATTTTTTTCTTCTCATTTTGGTGCTCTCTATGTCCTACTGTTTGCAAACACGCGAAATAGTGCAGTTGGAGCCAGTGTAAGGATGTCAAACGATATATTTTGCAAACGGTGGGTCGTAGCACCGAACCGACTACACCGGCATGTTCGGGTGTCCAAGTGAACACTAGAGGAGGTAGTTTTTCGGTGCACGAAAGGGTCATTGCTTCCAGGGCTACTTCGTTTGGGCTTAGTCCCTTAAGAGCCCTGAGACCAAAATATCGTTCAACTTTGATGGGTGATTAATTAGACTCCGTGGCACCTAGAGAGGCCTCGTCTGATCCGGCACCTCGGCGTACAGACCATATACAATAGCCTCTCTCATTTTTTTCCTTCTCATTTCGTGCTCTCGCTGTCCTCTTGTTTGCAAATGCGTGAAATAGTGCATTGGAGCCGAGTGTAAGGTTGTCAAACGCTATATTTTGCAAGCGGTGGGTCGTGGCACCCGAACCGATTGCTGTTGACAAGTCCGGGTGGCTAGTGAACGCTAGAGGAGGTGGTGTTTCGGTGCGCGAAAGGGTTGTTGCTTCTCGGCTACTTCGTTCGGGCTTAGTCCCTTAAGAGCCACGAGACCAAAATATCATTCAACTTCGACGGGTGACTACTCGGACTCAAGTGGCACCTAGAGGAGTCATTTTCAAAATTTACAAATTTTTTAAAATTTACAACTTTTTCAAAATTTACAAGTGACTTTTTCATAATTTATAACTTTTTCAAACAATGTTCAAGCTTCTCTTAGCTTCTCTTAGAAATTTAAAATTCTCTACTAACAATGTTAACCACGTGAATGTGAAAGCTTTTACGGCACCACTAACCTAAACATAAAATTGTTAGTCAAAGAAATTTAAGTTTCAAATCAAAACCATATACTATCTATATACATGGTCCACACAAAATACACAAATTTAAAATAAAATATATTCAAACTTAAATCTAGATCTTTAAACTAAAAAAATTATATATATAAATTGAAACTTGAAATTAAATATATACCAGACATGAGCATTGTAAATTCATTCCAATGAACCATCAGGATCGGATCTACTCTGAATAGCAGACAAGATTGCTTCATGATCTGACTCTCGAACCTTCCAAAGAATCTTGTTATTAGGTCTTCCTCGATATCTATACAACTGAATATTTGTCGCTAGAACTAGATGTGAATATAAGAGTATTTTCCTGTGTGTCTCAAAGTCTTCAAACACCTAAATAGAGGAGTTTTTTAATGGATACCATCAAAGCCAAGTTCCATAACTTACCACTTGACCTATAGGATACTCAATCTCTTCGCCATCTATAATAGGAGAAGTCAACTTCTTTCTTTCCTCGATGCAATGACATAAGAAATAGTCATTCCTTCTTCATTGTCTTACATTGCAATTCTACTGCAAACACATGTCTTACAAAAAAATAACCAAGGTTGAACAACTCAAATTTAAATTACATATTAAAATTTCAATGGACATAACTCAATACAAAAATTAAATAAATAACCATAAATACCTTATCGCACCAAAATCAAAATTTCGTCAAAGTCCTTGGATGTTGTAACTTCATCTGCGAAACAAGTTGTAATGCTTGTGGAGGTTGATAACTAGGAAACGGAGTTAAAGGCCTACAAATCCATCCTTCCATCCATTCTTATGAATCACACTCAAAGCGGTGACAAATTCGATACAAGATGCACAAAAACATGTCAACTTTCTTTTCCATACGGCCCATGAAGTAGCATCTGAGCTAAAAATGAGTGCATATCATTGGACCCAGTGAGTGTCATACAATCCTCGTAGTTAGCAATATGTTTTTCCTCTATCAACCAAAAATATCTACAAACTATGGAATTTTCTTGAGAACCTCGGGCCATGTTGTCAATACACCATTCCACTATGCTCTTTGCATCTTTTAATTTAGCACCATCTTTGTACTTCAACTCTTCTCTTGCAAGAGCTCTTTTCACACATGCCCTGCACCGTCATGCTCTCCTTTTCCATGTCCAGCCTCAGTGAAACTCCAAATATGTTGCACACCCATCTTGACATGCATTCTGCTCATCCAATAAAACATTCGTGCATTCTTAAACTAAGACGTGCAATTATCTGACCATATATAATGTTGTTTTAAGTGGATGTCCCTATCAGAAAAGTTTCCATAAAATAACTGGAAACACCCTTGCACAAATTCAGTAGAATGAGTACGATCATCACTGATATAAAAGTGGTACTCTCTTAAAATTTTTTAATCATTCTCTGTACTGTCAGGAGAATGTAGAAATGCTATATGCACAAAAATGGCAACTTGTATTGAGTTGTAATATTGCGATTGAACCTCCATTTGTGGTTGCGATGTGTAATTCTCTGCAAAAATCGACCACTTTGAAACAATAGTACCAATAGGAAATGTGTCTTTTCATAGCTTGAATTGTTCATCCAACCATCGCACTCTATGTGTATGCCTCGCATACTCATAAACAATTTCATCCTTAAATTTTCTCATAAATTGAAAAATGGGCATTTGTTACTGTAACTAGCTCACACCGTTTTAACTCTTTTCCATCTTTCAACCCAGGTATGCAACTGATTTATATTTATCAAATTTAACTAAATTATGTCCTATTGTATCTTCAATTTCTCATGGATGAAACTTTCCAATTTAGGTAATCCGCGCATGTACTACTGACTTTCATCTAAACAATCCATTTATAAAAAAATTGTCCAACTTCTTTTCACAAAATATAGTAGAATGAAATCCTGGAAGATATTGGTGGAACTTTAACACCACATTCGGATAACATAGTTTGAAATGAAAAATAGAACGAATACGTAAAAATTTAGCATAATGCATCGCAAATTCAACATGTTGCCTCTCACAACCAAAGGTGTGAGCATGGTTGATTTTCACATAGAATGGTTTCAACATTTCAAAAAAATGTTGACTAATTTTAATTTCAGATTCTCTTGTTCAAACTTACTAAAAATTGAGTTTGAGTCATATCTAAGAAATACTTTAGATTTGGTTCACGATTAGTAGAACCAACTCTCCGTTTTATAACATCTCTTGTATTAGGTGAAACTCTAGTGTTATCATGCCAAAATTTAATAACAAATTCTCTTATAGCATCAGAATTATTTTTGTCCTTACGCGGTGCTCTAGCAGAAAATGCCCAAAAATCGACATTATTGAGTGATTGAAGGATATTATGTCTTTCAATTGCTTTCATTAGAGTTTTTCGATTAACTTGCAACATTCGACTTGTTTGCGTAATCAAACGTTGTTTTTTTATTGATTCACTTACAACACTAGTAGCAAGTACACGACGCACAATATTACTATCCCTAGTGTGTCTCTTGACACCAACAGTGTGATATGCATCATGAAGGTTTTCAACAATTGTAGAGGTTTGACCACGTATGTTAGATGTTGTCAATCCTAAGGTGTTTAATGTAGGTCTCATTTTAATCAATTTCATCAAACTAACCAACAACTGACATCTTTGGGAATCATTTAAAATTTTCAAAATGATTATCCCAAATTTTAGTGGCTTTTCTTCTGATTTTTCATTCAGAAAGTTTGTCAGACATTGGTTTCAAAATGTTTTCATCAATTTCAATAAAAAATTAGGTTTCTTATGTAAAATCCTAGGAGGTGTTTTTGTCAAATTTTACTTGTCTACAGTTTCAACATGAATTTCCTTATTCACATTTTCATTGTCTCCTTGAATTTCAACATTTGCTACATCATGAGTATTTAATTATTCTTCAACATTGTGAGTAAAAACTTCTTCATCACGAGTTTTAATTCAACTTCAACATTGATGATAGAAACATTACCTAGTTTTTCATTGCTTACAATAGTTGGGATTGAAGATGAACCTCTTTTAGATTCACGAAGTTTCCACATTCGCTCAATGTTTTGAATTTTGTTGGCCTCTAATTCGTTTGGTGTTTTTTTACTTAATGACTTCCTTTTTTGACTTCGTTTTTGTCTCCCATGATGTTTTGCTTCTAGTGATAAGAAAAACATGCACTGGAAAAAGACAATTTCCATGATAATTAAATGCGGTAAGGTCGAGAGTAAAAATCACATGGTAATTCGGACATTGAGATGTGTGTAAATATAATTTATGAACCATGAGTGCGCTTTATGAACCGCGAGCGCGCTTTATAAAGCGCGCTCACGGTTTATAAAGCATGCTCGTGGTATTGTTAAAAAAACCGCGATCGCGGATCTATCTGCCGAACCTAAGCCTTGGAAAATCTTTGTTTTTCCCCAACCAAAGCTATGAAAGGTCATTATGAAGTGCAAAAGGTCAAAAAACCTCAAATATGCTCTTCCAAAGACTTGAACCATGCTAAAAATTGAAAACATTTCACAAAAATGGTGCCATCACATAGGGTAGACTCTTAGCTTTGTAGAAATATTGTTTTTAAAGTGAATAGAATAAGATAAATATCATTTTATAATTTCTTACTAACAATAGGTCTTTAAGACATTTTTTCCCGTGAATGTTCATGTCTATGTTTAAGACTATAACTTTTCTTTCACTTATCAAAATATGATAAAACTTATACCATCCCAAGCGTGGACAAATTCTATACACCTTAAAAAATAAAATAAATTGATTTTGATATTTTTTGATATAGTTATGGCGGGCAAATGGAAAGCGCTCCATTTTCTAAATATTTTCATACCACTTTCACGGAAAAAATCATAAAAAAATATTGCTAAAAAAATACAAAATAAAATCCATCCCAAGATAGACAACTACATCTAACGTTTCACCAAAGGAAAAAATAAAACAACAAGATTTGGTCATCCAAAATGCGGGAAAACGGACTACAATCTTATAAGTTTTTGCAAAAAAAAAAAAAATTCATATAATTTTAAGTGTTTAATATAGCTAAACTTGTCCGTTTTTACAAAAATTAGTATTTTAGAAACTAGATTCTGAATGCTACGATTCATATTTATATAAATTTTTCTAATTTAGAGTGCGTGTATAGCTAATAATCCCTACAAGTTGATATTTTGTTGTTTTTTGTAGTATGATGTCCACGGATGACCCTATATTTGTCCATCAACTTCCTACACTTACCCTACATCCCTGAGTCATGGACATGCTACTTCTAGCAGGATGAAGAGAGGGAAGATATTTTATGATTATATTCATAGAACGTGGATGTACATAAATATATATATGGGCCAGCTAGTCCTAGATCATGATTCTTCATTGGACATTGTATATATAGCCTTATGCAACCGCATGTGGTCCTATATGTATGACACACTTGGTTCGAGATGTACACATGTTATGAACTTATATTTTCGAGAGACATGTGTTCAATACACTTAGTTTGCTACATTATATATCCATGTGTTGGTTTTCATAACGATATTGTACTTCTATGTTTGATTCAAATTCATTGCACATGATATCCTTCTATGTATGTATATTCTATGTATATTAATTCTATACGTATGTTTGACTTAAAATAAAAAAACTATGGTGCTCCCGACATTAAAATTTTCCTTCGTAATTTCTATTTTATTAATGCTTGTATTAGGGATAAGATGTTGTTAAGTACAATTAGTAGTGACGTCGATAGAAGATAATGGTGCCGTCGATGCGGTGCCACCAATAAAGCAAAGTACGGTAACAGATCAAAGTACAAAAGGAATGTTGTGGTAAACATTTGTCGTAAGTGGTCCGGTAATGTTAAAATGTCAAATTTGGAGTAAGAAGAGAGTAGGGTCTACATGATTAGGAATTAGACAAAGAGTGATGTCATAAATATTTTGTGTATTTTATTTGTGGAAAAATCTAAAAAGGTGGAACCCATGTGAGATGATAAGGTTTATCTTATCTTAGAAGATAAGCCTACATGTAAAGGCATGAGTTTAGGCATGGAATATAATTTTCCGGAAGAGATTTCATATCCTATCTTAGAGATAGGGTGGATAATCTGAATTCCTATAAATAAAGAGGCCACCCTACTCATTAGCATAGAAGGAAGTAGTGAGAAATATTATATGACTAAGTGTGTAAAGGAAGCCATCATTTTGAAGGTGTGTTAAAGAAGCCATTAAGAGGTGCAATTGTGAATTTTCTCCCATAGTTATTGTTGGAAGGCAACTAAAGTCGAACACTTGAAGTACCTCATGGGTGAGATTGTAACAATTTCATGTTGATATTATAATTTACACTTATATTTCATATTTATCATCATTCCTTCTTATTATAGTCTATGGTATTCTTGTGTTATGTTTGTTTTTGTGTTTCCATATTCCATCCACCAACCTACAAGTGTGCATTAGTAAATAATCATAGCACGAGGAGTTCCCGAGTAAAGAATTATCATAGTGCCGGATTGGTGAGGAAATTTTGGTTAGTTCTTAGGGACCATGCCTCATTAATGGATTTTCTGGAGAAATATTCCCACTTAGCTAGA
Organism: Taxus wallichiana var. yunnanensis; assembly: GCA_018340775.1. Taxonomy (NCBI): domain Eukaryota; kingdom Viridiplantae; phylum Streptophyta; class Pinopsida; order Cupressales; family Taxaceae; genus Taxus; species Taxus wallichiana. Next base: position 652,071,920 of record CM031238.1, read on the forward strand.
AATCTTTTGGAGAGTAACCTTTTTTTACTATGCATAGTAGTTACCATTGTAAAGTCACTTTTACCATGAATAGTATTTACCACAAGTAACTTCACTTTTACCGTGAATAGTGTTTACCACAAGAAAGTCAAGTTTTGTAGTAAGTCAAGTTTTCTTGTGGTCATTCCTATTTTACTATAGAAATGTGTAAAGTCACTTTCTATGTAGTGAGTCCAATTATTTGTGCACATAGGTCTTACTTGATTGTATTTGTGAATTGGTATTTCACTATGGTTACTTTTAAAAATGAGGAAGATTCCTATTTTTTTAGCCCAATCTAATGAAGATGCTTCCTCTTTCATTCAAGAATTTAAATGATCTTGCATTTGTAATGGCCTCATAAGAAGGGCACAATGGACTAATTTTTTTGTACCTTTTTGGATGGTTCAGCCCTTAGGTGGTTTGAAACACTAGGTGATAATGTGAAAAACTCATGGGACTTATTAACTGAAAGTTTTCTTGAAGAATTTGGTGAACAACAGAAATATGCAGATCTCATGATCGATATCACAAAACTATCCTAAGGAGAGAAGGAAAAGATAGGGGATTATCATGCTCATGTTCTAGAGCTAAGGAGGAAGCTCAATGCCCATATTTGGAAGGAAGGATTAGTGGATGGGTTGATGAATGGCGTGGATAATCTCCTCTGTAAGCACTTCATTCTTGGGATGAAGCCAGATATTAGACAACGAGTGAAATATGACTGCCACTACCATTGAACAAATAAAGGAGATTGCAAGAAAGCAAGAAGAAAGCATGGAAGAGGAGCCCAAATAAATTGTTGCTAAGGTAGAGACTACACCAACACCTTTGGTCGAGAATCCACAACCACTTTCGGTGAGCGAAATCTTTTCACTAGTACATCTACCGAGTATGAAGATCTGCTCAAGAAAATGGGTTAGTTAACTATTAATCTTCTTCAAGGAAAGAAATTTAGTTCTCGGGGAGAAGATAGAGGCCCAAAAAGAAATATTTCTGAAGTTGTATGTTATGGTTGTCATAAAGAGGGTCATTATAAGTATAATTTCTGAGATAGAGCTTCTACATCCTGGTACAAGAGATAATGATAAAGGAAAAGCACCTGTGAATTCTTTTGATGTAGTAGATAAAAGTATAAATAATGAAGCGAGACATGTTTGTAACAAAAAGAAAGAAAAAAAAAAATAACCAAAATGGAAATGATCCCAAGAAGATGAAAGGAGAAACTAGTAAAAAACATAGGAGAAGAAAGTTGGGTGTGCGGGATTTTCTAATTTCACGGGACAAGGACCATACTCCATCTTAGAAGATCTGTCCAAGAGGCTGTAAATATTACATATGGTCAACTCTTGGCTATGTCTTCGAGAAGAGGCGGGAGCTACGAAGTGGACTTAATGCTTGATGAAGGAAGGAGGTTGAGGCGGATCCCTACGCTCCACAAGCTGAGGTATTATGTAATGGTATTTCAATTCATGATGTCTTAGTTGATGGAGGTGCTACGATTAATGTAATGACCGAGTCACGTAATGAATATGTTGGGTTTAAAAATTGATCGCCCCTCAACACTTATGTTAAGGTCATTAAATAAGAGAAAACTAAACCGAGAAGGTGTGGTTTCAAATGTGGCAATATCTCATTTATGGGTGTTATATGTGTGGTAGATTTTTAGGTGATGAAAAATGGTATCATTGCGTACCCAATGTTGTTGGGAAGACCATGACTAAGGAGAGTTCATGTAAGAAACTACTGGAATGAAGGCTTCATGACACTTGGACATGGCGAGAGAAAGATGAAGATAAATGTGATCCCTCGGCATCATAAGGCGAGCTTGTAGATTCAAGTAATGAAACCCGATGATTAGACATCCTCTTATTACTCTAGTACTAGTGAAGTGGACACAAAGGATGAAGAAAGTGAGGTTGATGTTTCGGTCATGGATATCCTTCCAGTCACACTAACTCATGGACCCATAAAATTATCGAAGAACAAATTGATGATCGTCTCCAATAAATAAATATTGGTGATCTTTGTGATAGAGTGTGAGAATGAATGCTACCTATAGCTCTTTCGAAGGTACATACACCTATTCACTTTTGATTACAAGGAACTCCATCAAGTAATTTGGGTAGAACATTATATTGAGCTAGTAGATGGTGCTTAAGCCCATAAAGAAAATTCCATATAGAATGAATCCTAATTTTTCCAAGACTAGCAAAGAAGAAATAGATAATTTACTTGATGTAGGATTCATATTTGTTGTGGAAAATTCAGAATGGGTTTCTCCCATTGTGATCTCAATAAAAAAATGGGAAGCTACGTATTTGTGTTGATTATAGGAATCTTAATAAGGCAACAAAGAAGGATCATTATGCTCTTTCATTCTCGAGATCGGACTTTAGATGAAGTAGCTAGCCGAGTGCTATAGTTTTGCTTGATGGATATAGTGAATACAACCAAGTTCATATAATAGAGAAAATCAGGCAAGACCACGTTCACCACTCCTTGGGGAACATTTTTTTATAGAGTTATGCCTTTTGGATTGTATAATGCTCTGCAAACGTTCCAGCATTTGATGAATATGGTGTTTGAACGCTACATTAGGAACTTCATGAGAGTATTTACGGATGATTTTTACATCTATGGGAGCAAGATGGACCACCTTTTGAGATGGAGACATCATTTCAAAGGTTAGATGAAGCACAAACCTCACTAAATCCTACAAAATGTGTCTTTGGATGTTCTAAAGGCATTTTGTTAGGGCATGTTGTATCTAGAGATGGTATTGGTATTGATCTGATAAAGTTTCAAAAATAAAAAAAAGTTACCATTTCCTATGAATAGAAGTAAGTTGAGATCATTTTTAGGCCATGTGGGTTACTATAGAAGGTTCATCAAGAATTTATCAAAAATTACACACCACTAACCCAGTTCTTGAAGAAAGGTGTTACTTATGAACCGAGAAAATAAGGTGCATGAAGATTTTGAACAAGCTGAAGGAAGCCTAGTGTCTTCACTTGTTTTAAAGAATCCAGTTGGAGAAAGCCATTCATTGTGTATACTGATGCCTCGGATGCAACACTAGGAAGTACTCGAGAAAAAAGGATGAAAATGGGAATGATCATCCAATTTACTTTGGGAGCAGAACAAATGAGCGATTACTGAGGTAAATTATACCGTAACTGAAAAAAGAGGCTCTAGCTATCATTTTTTTTGTAAAGAAGTTTAGAAATTACTTGCTAGGGAAGAAATTTATAGTTGTAATAGATCATTAGGCTCTAAAATATATTGTAAATAAGCCTAACCCATCAGGGAGGATAACAAGATGGATAATTTTTCTACAAGAATTTGAATTTGATATTATAGATAGGCCAGGAAAGAAGCATGTCAATGCAAATGCACTCTCTCGAGCCTATGAGGGTTTAGGTTCATCTTGTGATGATGATGATTTCCCAGATGCAACATTGTTATCCCTTGACATAATCCCTAGTGAATACATAGATATTTGGAATTATCTGAATGAATTCAAGTTTCCTGATGGTGCCAATGCAAAGACTAAGAGAAAGATTACTCAAGCTAGTCATCCATATTCTATTCTGCATGGAGTATTATTTTGGATAGGACCTGATGGATAGTACAAGAGGGTAGTTAGACATGATCAAGGGAAGGAGATGATAGAAGAATTCCATAATGGTACATGTGGAGGACACTTCTCTGGACAACTTACAACAAGAAGGATCTTGGATGCGATTATCACCTGTCCACTCTTTTTAGAGATTGTTATAATTAATGTAAGACATGTGATGTTTTTCAAACACATGGTAACCGTAACACTTCATCAGCTCCATTATTCCCTATTCTTCCACTTGGTCCCTTTGAAAAGTGGGGAATAGATATTGTAGGTCCACTACCAACTACCCCACGCCAAAATAAGTATATTATAGTTGCCACAGTTATTTAACCAAGTGGGTTGAAGTGGGCCATTGAAAACAACTTCTATGAATGAAGTGGTAAGGTTCATATATGAACGCATTGTCACTAGATTTGGTTTCCCATTAGAAATCCCAGTAATGATCAAGGAAGTCACTTCATTAATGAGGTGGTAGAATCCCTAATCAACAAGTTTTCTATTAAGCACGGAAAGGCAACAACATACAAGCCAAGCACAAATGGACAGGTGGAACGAACAAATTTTGTGTTATGTCAAATTCTAGCAAAAGATACAGCTTTGCAGGTACATAAGTGGGATATAAGGATCCATGCAATATTGTGGGCATATAGGGAAACATCAAAGTCGGTAATAGGATACTCCCCATTTCGGTTGGCTTATAGAATTGATCCAGTTCTTCCTATTGAGTTTGATATTCCCATTGTGAGAGTTATGAAAAATGAAAGGATGGATGAAAGTGATTCAAAAAATAAAGATTGGTGCATCTTCATTTTTCTAGAGGAAATGAGGAAATAGCGAAGGATACAAGTTATAAGAAGAAAATGAAGCGAGAAGAATAATTTGATCAAAAGATTCGTTGGTCTCCATTTCATGTGAATGACTTGGTTCTAGTATATGATTCCACATACAAAAAAGAAGATAGAGATAATTTCTTCCCAAATGGATGGGGACCTACAAACTAGTAGCTGTGCATGAAAATGGTACATATCGACTGGAGGAATTGGATGGTACTCCCATTATGAAATGGGTCAACCATGACAAGTTAAATATTTTCCAGGAACTAGCTTCAGAATGTCCATGTGAGTCTACTTTGAGGACGAGTAAAAGCTAGGAACAGGGAAAATGTCGACATTAAAATTTTCCTCCGTAATTTCTATTTTATTAATGTATGTATTAGGAATAATATGTTGTTAAGTATAATTAGTAGTGGCGTCTAATAGAAGATAAGGGTGTCGTCGATGATAAAGTGCCACCAATAAAGCGAGTACGGTAATAGTCAAAGTACAAAAGGAATGTTGTGGTAAAAAGTAAATATTTGTCGTAAGTGGTCCAAAGAATGTTATAATGTCAAAGTTGGAGTAAGAAGAGAAGTAGGGTCTACATGATTAGGAATTAGACAAAGAGTGATGTTATAAATATTTTGTGTATTTTATTTGTGGAAAAGTCTAAAAAGGTGGAACCCATGTGAGATGATAAGGTTTATCTTATCTTAGAAGATAAGCCTACATGTAAAGGTAAGAGTTTAGGCATGGAATATGATTGGCCGGAAGAGATTTCCTATCCTATCTTAGAGATAGGGTGGATAAGCCTAAATTCCTATAAATAAAGAGGCCACCCCCTCATTTAGCATAGAAGGAAGTAGTGAGAAATATTATATGAGTAAGTGTGTAAAGGAAGCCATCATTTTGAAGGTGTGTTAAAGAAGCCATTAAGAGGTGTAATTGTGAAGTTTCTCCCATAGTTATTGTTGGAAGGCAAGTGAAGTTAGTAACACTTGAAGTACCTCATGGGTGAGATTGTAACAATTTCATGTTGATATTATAATTTACACTTATATTTCAGATTTATCATCATTCCTTCTTATCATAGTCTATGGTATTCTTGTGTTATGTTTGTTGTTGTGTTTCCAGATTCTATCCACCAAACTAAAAGCTATGCATTAGTAAATAATCATAGCATGAGGAGTTCCCGGTAAAGAATTATCATAGTGCCGGATTGGTGAGGACAGAGTCTGCAACATATATGAATATAATGTTGCTATGGTGCAACATCGCATGGTACAATTGTTAAGAAATTAAGGGAAGCATATGTATTCCTCCATCAACATGGGAAACTTATCATTTTCCTCTTAAGTCATGAAAAAATATTTCATACCTTGAATTTTGAAATAAGATGTCCTCCTTGGCTCAATTGGTTTTGAACTATGTATTTAATTTTATTTATCGAAAGGATGTTATTCATTTTAACATTGATGAGTATGGTGGTGTATGACCACTCCATATTTATAGCCCCACCAATATTTTGAAAGAAACTTTGGCTCAAGAATATACCATTCGTAGCTAGCATGTCTTCCACAAGTATTTCCATCTTGATTTTCTTGTCGGGAAATCTACAAATTCAACTTGAGAATCTTTCACCGGGCCAAAAAGAGGTACAATTATTTTTTTGTGAATGTAGTAATAATGGCCAATAACAAGGCTAAGAGTAATACCAATATAGTTAGAAAATTTTATAAGCATGACATTGTCGAGGCGCGGATTCAATAATGCAATTATTCAATTTATAGGTCCATTGACCAACAAGGAAAGATAGAAAGGTTTTATTTCCTAGAAGCTGAGGATTTTAAGGAAAGAGGGTTCTAGAAATGAGTGGTTCTAGGAGTGGGAAGTGATTCTTTAGTGTTGGTAGGATTCTTGGAACATGTATTTTTACTACTTCCTTTGATAAACTAGATGAGGATTAAAGTGTTTTGCTTGGGAAGTAGAAGAAGAGCCTTACTAGACAAGGATTAAAGTGTTTTGCTTGGGAAGAAGAAGAAGAGGCTTATTTATTTATTTTATGAGTGGGTGAACGCTAAAAAAGAGTAACTATTCATAACATCAATCTAGATTATTCAGGATATATGTTAGGTGAGTATTTAAAATACCCAATAATTGCATAAACATCTTCTTCTTCTCGTTCAATTCATGATTCAACAATTTCTTGAAAAAGTTGTAATTGTTGAAAAAATTTAAAATGTTGGGTCATGGCACCAACTAAATGTGTGGACACATTCAGTGGCCAAGTGAACGCTAGAGGAGGCATCGTTTTGGTACGTGACAATGTCGTTACTTCAGGATACCTCATTCGGACGTAGTCCCTTAAGATTCTGAGACGAAAAAATTGTTCAACTTCGACGTGTCACTATGCAGAAATTTGTGGCTCCTAGAGACACCTCATCGAGATCCTACACCTTAGCATAGGGAACCTCTACAATATCCCGTCTCTATTATTTCCTTCTCAAATTAGTGCTCTCTCTGCCCTATTGTTTGCAAAGGCACCAAATAGTGTAGTTTGATATAGTGTAAAGTCACAAACAGTATATTTTGTAAATGGTGGGTCATGCCTTTGAGCAGAACCGACTACACCAAAAATTATAGGAGGATAGGTGAATGCTAGACGAGGCATCATTTTGGTGCTTAAAAACATTGTTGCTTTTGGGGTACTTCGTTCGAACGTAGTCCCTTAAGAGACTTGAGACCAAAAAATCGCTCAACTTCGATGGGTAGCTATGTAGACTCCATGGCACTTAGAGATGTCTCGTCTAATCCTACACCACAGCATAGGGACCCTCTACAATATTCTGTCTCTATTTTTTCCTTCTCCAATCGGTGTTCTCGCTGCCAGGCTATTGTTTGCAAACCCGCCGAATAGTGTAGTTTGCGACAATATAAGGCTGTCAAATGATATATTTTGCAAAGGGTGGGTCGTGGTACCCGAACTGAATACGCAAAAAAATCCAGTTGGATAGGTGAATGCTATAGGTGCTGTAGTTTTGGTGTGTGACAACGTCGTTACCTCCGGGATACCTCATTTGTGCATAGTCACTTAAGAGCTGTGAGACCAAAAAATTGTTCAACTTCGACAGGTGACTATGCACACTCCATGGCACCTTAGGATGTCTCGTTTGATCCTACACCTTGGCATAGGGACCATATAAAATATCCTATCTCAATTTTTTCCATTTACAATTGGTTCTCTCATTGTTGTATTGTTTGTAAACCCACCGAATAGTATAGTTTGAGACAGTGTAAGGCTGTCAAACGGTATATTTTGCAAATGGTGGGTCGTGGCACCAAACCTGTCTATGCCAACATGTCCAGGTTACCAGTGAACACGAGTTTGTGTTTTTTTGGTGCATGACGACGTCATTGCTTCAGGATACCTCATTCGAGCGTAGTCCCTTAAGAGCCTTGAGACCAAAAATTGTTCAATTTCGACAGTGACTACACACATTCCGTGGCACCTAAGGAAGTATCGTTTGATCCTACACCTTTTCATAGGGACCTTCTACAATAGGATTTATCAGTTTTTTCCTTCTCAAATTGGTGCTCTCGCTGCCCTATTGTTTGCAAATGCATTGAATAGTGTAGTTTAAGACAGTGTAAGGTTGTTAAATGGTATATTTTACAAACAAGGGCCATGACACCAAACCAACTATGTTGACACATCTGGGTGGCTAGGTGGATGCTAGAGGAGGTGTTTTTGGTGTGTGACAATGTTGTTTCTTCTAGACTACCTCGTTTAGGTGTAGTCCCTTAAGAGCCCTGAGACCAAACAATCTTTCAACTTCAACGGATCACTATGTAGACTCCATGAAACCTAAGGATGTCTCATATAATCCTACACCTTGGCATAGGAACCCTCTATAAAAGTATGTCAAGTTTTTCCTTCTCCAATCGGTCTTTATCACTACCCTAATGTTTGCGAAATGCACCGAATAGTGTAGTTTGAGACAGTGTAAGGTTGTCAAACGGTATATTTTACAAACAGTGGGTCATGGAAAAAAATTGACTGTGCCAACATGTCTAGGTGGCTAGGTGAATGCTTTGGAAGAGGTATCATTTGAGTGTGTGACAACTTCATTGCTTCAGGCTACCTCATTCGGGCGTAGCCCCTTAAGAACCATGAGACCAAAAAATTGTTCAATTTCGATGGGTCATTCTGCAGACTTCGTGGCACCTAGAGACATCTCGTCTAATCCTACACCTCAACATAGGGACACTCTAAAATATCCTATTTCAGTTTTTTCCTTCTCCAATCAGTGCTCTCGCTGCCCTATTGTTTGCAAACGTGCTAAATAGTGTAGTTTGAGACAGGTGTAAGGGTCATGTCAAATGGTATATTTTACAAATGGTGGGTTATGGCAGGCAACCACTACGCGGACACATCTGGTTTTCTAGGTGAACACTAGAGGAGGATTTTTTTGGTGCGACAACGTCATTGCTTTCGGGCTACCTCGTTGACGCTTGATCCCTTAAGAGCCTTGAGACAATAAAAATTGTTCAACTTTGATGGGTCGCATTACACGACTCCATGGCACCTAGAGATATCTCTTTTAATCCTACACCTTGGGGTAAGAACCTATACGATATCCTATCTCGGTTTTTTCCTTCTCCAAAGCGGTCTTTGTCGCTACCCTATTGTTTACAAACGTATCGAATAGTGTAGTTTGATACGGTGTAAGGTACATCAAATGGTATATTTTGCAAACGATGGGTCATGGAACCGAATTGAATACACTAACATGTCTCGAGTGGCCAAGTGAATGCTAGAGGAGGACCTTTTACGGTGCACTACAACGTCATTACTTTTGGGCTACCTCGTTCGGGCGTAGTCCCTTAAGAGCCCTAAGACCAAAAAATCCTTCAACTTTGACGGGTGACTACGCGCACTTCGTGGCACCTAAGGATTTCAAATTCAATCCTACACCTCAAAGATAAGGACCCTCTACAATATTTTGTCTCAGTTTTTTCCTTCTCCATTCGGTGCTCTCACTGCCCTATTGTTTGCAAACGCACCGAATAGTGCAGTTTGAGACAGTGTAAGGGTCAAATGGTATATTTTGCAAATGGTGGGTCGTTACACCAAATCAATCTGCGTACATGTTTAGGTGGCTAGGTGAAAGCTAGAGGAGGTGTAGTTTTAGTGCATGACAACGTCGTTGCTTCAGGATACCTCGTTCGGACGTAGCCCCTTAAGAGCCCTACGACCAAAAAATCCTTCAACTTTGATGGGTGACTACGTGCGGTTCGTGGCACCTAAGGATGTCTCATTGAATCCTACACCTCAAAGCATAATGGCCCTCTACAATATTTTGTCTTAGTTTTTCCTTCTCCATTCGTTGCTCTCACGCCCTATTGTTTGCAAACGCACCGATAGTGTAGTTTGAGAGTGTAAGGGCATTTGTCAAATGGTATATTTTGCAAATGGTGGATCATTACACCAAACTAAATCTGTGTACATGTGTAGGTGGCTAGGTGAAAGCTAGAGGAGGTGTAGTTTCGGTGTGCGACAACGTCATTGCTTCAGGTTACCTCGTTCGGATGTAGTCCCTTAAGAGCCCTAAGACCAAAAAATCATTCGACTTCGATGGGTCGTTATCACGACTCCATAGCACCTAGAGAGGTCTCATCTAATCCCACACCTTGGAATAGGGACCATATACAATAGCTTGTCTCAATTTTTCCTTTTCCAATCGGTGCTCTTTCTTCCCTATTGTTTGTAAACGTGTCGAATAGTGTAGTTTAAGACAGGTGTAAAAATTTATCAAATGGTATATTTTGCAAACGGTGGGTCATGGCACTAAAGGGAATATACTGACACATCTAGGTGGTTAGGTGAATGCTAGAGGAGGTTTCTTTTTTGTGCACGACAATGTCGTTGCTTCCGAGCTACCTTGTTTGGCGTAGTCCCTTAAGATCCACGAGCAAAAAATCGTTCAACTTCAACGAGTGCGTTTGAAAATGGTCGGTCATGGCACTTGAACCAATTGTTCTCACACGTCTATGTGGCCAAGTGAACACTAGAGGAGGCATCGTTTTTGTGTGTGAAAATGTCGTTGCTTCTAGGATACCTCATTCGGATGTAGTCCCTTAAGAGCCCTGAGACCAAAAACTCGTTTAAATTTGACGGGTCGCTATGTAGACTTCATGGCACCTAGAGACATCTCATTTGATTCTACACCTCTTTTTAGGGACCATCTGTAATATCATGTCTTGGTTTTCTCCTTCTCCAATCGGTGCTCTTGCTGCCCTATTATTTGTAAATGTGCCGAATAGTGTATTTTGAGACAATGTAAGGCTATCAAATGGTATATTTTGTAAACGGTGGGTCATGGCAATGAAATGACTATGCACACACATAAGGATGGTCTTGTAAACACTTGGGAGGCATCGTTTCAGTTCTCTAAGCTCTAGGTCCTTCTGGGCTACCTCCTCCGGAGCCAAGAACCCCCTCCATGGGTACATAAATCATTGTTAATTGCTTCTCTTTTCTTGTAAAACAATGAAATCTTCTATTGGCTAAGAGAATTTAAAATTCTCTACTAACGAAAGACAAACCACGTGAAGGTGGAAGTTTTTCGCACCACTAACACCGCATATAAAAAGTGTTATTCAAAGAAATTTAAGTTTTAAATCAAAACCATACTAGATATATACAAAATACACAAATTTAATAAAATATATGAACTTAAATTTATCTATCTAATAAATTCATATATACCAGAGACATTATATATACTAGACATGAGCATTGTAAATTCATTCCAATGAACCATTAGAATCGGATCTATTCTCGAATAGTGGACAAGATTTCTTCATGATCGACTCTCGAACCTTCTAAAGAATCTTTTTATTAGGCCTTCCTCAATATCTATACAACTAAATATTTTTGGTAGAACTAGATGTGAATATAAGAGTATTTTCTGTGTGTCTCAAAGTCTTCAAACACCTAAATAGATGAGTTTTTAATGGATACCATTGAAGCCAAGTTCTAGTAACTACCACTAACCCCGTAGGGTACTCGATATCTTTTCCATCTATAATAGGAGAAGTCAACTTCTTTCTTTCCTTGATGCAATGACATAACAAATAGTCGGTTCCTTCTTCATTGTCTTCTAGCACAATAATCGCTGCAAACAAATGTCCTATAGTAAAAGGTTTCAACTCAAATTTAAATTGTACATATTAAAATTTCAATGGACATAACTCTATACAAAAACGTAAATAACCATAAATACCTTGTCACACCAAAATCGAAATTTCATCAAAGTCCTTGTATGTTGCAAATTCATTTTCAGAAATAATTCATAATACTTGTGGAGGTTGATAACTAGGAAGCGGAGTCAGAGGCCTACAAAACCATCCATCCACCAATTCTTGTGAATCACACTAAACAATGACAAATTCGATAAAAGATGCACAAAAACATGTCAACTTTCTTGTCCATGTGGCCCATGAAGTAGTGCTTGAGCTAAAAATGAGTGCATATCACTGGACCTAATGAGTGTCATACAATCCTCGTAGTTAGTAATTTTTTTTTCCTCTATAAACCAAAAATATCATGAAACCGTGGAAATTTCTTGGAGAACCTCGGGCCATGTTGTCAATATGCCATTCCACTAGGCTCTTTGCATCTTTCAATTTAGCACCATCTTTGTACTTAAACACTTCTCTTGCAAGGTCTCTTTTCACACATCCCCCTGCACCTTCATGCTCTCCTTTTCCATGTCCATCCTCGGTGTAACACCAAATATGTTTGCACACCCATCTTGATGTGCATCCTTCTCATATAATAAAAAATCATGCATTCTTAAACTAAGACATGCAATTATCTTACCATATATAATGTTGTTTGAAGTGGATGTCCCTATCACACAAGTTTCCATAAAATAACTAGAAACACCCTTGCATAAATTCAGTAGAATGAGTACGATCAACACCGATATAGAAGAGGTACTCTCTTAAGAAAAATTTATCATTCTTTGTCTTTAAGAGAATGTATAAATGCTATATGCATAAAAGTGGCAACTTGTGCTTGAGTTGTAATATTGTGATTGAACCTCCATTTGTGGTTGCAAATGTGTAATTCTCTGTAAAATCAACCACCAAACAATAGTACCAATAGAAAATGTGTCTTTGCATATCTTGAACTGTTTATCCAACCATCGAGCTCTATGTGTATGCCTAGCATACTCAAACAATTTCATCCTTAAATTTTCTCATAAATTGAAAAAGCAGACATTTTTTCGTAACTAGCTCACACCATTTAGACTCTTTTCCATCATTCAATTGGTATGCAACTAATTTATATTTATCAAACTCAACTAAATTATTTTCTATTACGCCTAGAATTTTCTTATTGATGCAACTTTCCAGTTTAGGTACTCCGCCACATGTACCACAACTTCCATCTAAACAATCCTGACTATAAAAAATTTGTCCAACTTCTTTTTTAAAAAATATCATAGGAATGAAATTCCTAGAAGATATTGATGGAACTTAAACACCACATTCTGATAACATTGTTTAAGATTGCAAAATAGAACGAATACATAAAAATTTATCATAACGCATAGCGAATTCAAAATGTTGCCTACAACAAGTGTTGCAAGTGTGGTTGATTGGTTTTAACATTTCAAAAAAATATTGACTAATTTTAATTTCTATATTCTCTTGTTAAAAATTATGAAAAAATTGAGTTTGAGTCATATATAAGAAATGCCTTGGATGTGGTTCATGATTAATATAACCAAATCTCCATTTTACAACATCTCTTGTATTAGATGAAACTCTAGTGTTATCATGCCAAAATTGAATAACAACTTCTCTTATAGCATCGGTATTATATTTGTCCTTACGTGGTGCTCTAGCAAAAATGCCCAAAAATCGGTGTTATTGAGTGATTGAAGGATATTACGCCGTTCATTTCTTTCATTAGATTTTTTCAATTAACTTATAACATTCAAATTGTTTGCGTAATCAAACGTTATTTTTTATTGATTCACTTACAACACTAGTAGCAACTACATGACACACAATATTACTATCCCTAGTGTGTCTCTTGACACCAACAATATGATATGGATCATGAAGGTTTTCAACAATTATAGAGGTTTGACCACATATATTAGATGTTGTCAATCCTAAGGTCTTTAATGTAGGTCTCATTTTATTCAATTTCATCAAACTAACCAACAACTGACATCTTTGGGAATCATTTAAAATGTCAAAATCATTATCCCAAATTTCAATGGCCTTTCTTCTAATTTTTCATTCGAAAGTTTGTCACACATTGATTTCAAAATATTTTTATCAATTTCAATAAAATAATTAGGTTTCTTATGGAAAATCCTAAGAGGTGTTTTTTTCAAATTTTACCTATCTACATTTTCAACTTTGAATTTCTTTATTCACATTTGCTACATTACGAGTGTTTAATTCTTCTTCAACATTGACGGTAAAAACATTTTCAACACAAGTATTTAATTCAACTTCAACATTGACGATAAAAACATTACCTGGTTCTTCATTGGTTCTGATAGTAGGGGTTGAAGATGAACCTCTTCTTGATTCACGAAGATTCTCGCATTCACTCAGCATTTTGAAATCTATTTGCCTCTAACTCGTTTGGTGGTTTTTTTACTTAATGGCTTCATTTTTTGACTTTATTTCTTATCTCCCATGATGTTTTACTTCCGGTGATAAGAAAAACATGTAGAAAATGATAGAATTTCTGATAATTCATATGATAAAGTCAAACAGTAAAAAATCACATGGTAATTAAAACTTTGGGATGCATATAAATATGATTTATGAACCGCAATCACGCTTTATAAATAACGCTTGCGGTTTATAAAGCGTGATTGCAGTTCTTGTTTAAAAACCCACAATCTCGGTTTGTAAACTGCGATTGTGGTTCTATCTGTATTATCAAATATGACCCTATGGCTTGGGAAATCTTTTTTTGGCCCTAACCAAAGCTATGGAAGGTCATTATGAAGTGTAAAGGGTAAAAACACTTCAAATTTTCTCTTCCATCGACTTGAACCATGCTAAAAATTGAATTTTTTACAAAAATGGTGCCATCACGTAGGGGAGACTGTTAGCTTCATAGAAATATTGATTTTAAAATGAATAGAGTAAGATAAATATCATTTTATATTTTTTTAACTAATAATAGGTCTTTAAGATATTTTTTCCCGTGAATGTTGATGTCTACATTTAAGACTGCAACTTTTTTTTCATTTATCAAAATGTGATAATACTTATAGCATCCCAAGCATGGAGAAATTCTATACACGATAAAAAATTTTGATTTTGATATTTTTGATATAGTTATGGCGGGAACATGGAAAGCGCTCTATTTTCTAAATCTTTTAGACCACTTTCATGGAAAAAAATCTTTAAAAAAATATTTCTCAAAAAAATGCAAAATAAAATCCATCCCAATATAGAAAACTACATCTAAATTTTCACCAAATGAAAAAAAAAACAAGATTTGGTCATCCAAATCGCGGGCAAACGGACTGCAATTTTATAGGTTTTTTCAAAAACAAAAACCAATTCATATAAGTTTAAGTGTTTAATATAACTAAACTTGTCTGTTTTTAGAAAAAATAGTATTTTAGAAACTAGATTCCGTATACTATGATCCATATTTATATAAATTTTTCTAATTTTGAGTGCGCGTATTGCTAATAATCCTTACAAGTTTATATTTTGCTATTTTTTGCAATATGACATCCACTTACGACCCCTTTTTGTCCACCATCTTGGTGCACTTACCCACCTTCAATCCTTAAGAAAAAATCTCCAAGATTTTCCAAGTCTAAGCTAAATCCCAAAAGCAAGCTCCAGAGCTCCCAAAACAAGTAACTTAAGCAAAATTAAAGAATATGAAAATTTGCACCAAAACCAAGAACCCCCAAAACTCCAAAATAACTCACATAATAGAAAATGTGGAGAGGAAGGTGAGGTGGATCCATGCGGATGCCACATCACTCCCCCTCTAATCAACCTCACCAAGTCAAATACAAAAAAAAATACTCATAAATGGGTGGGTGAGGATAATTCAAGTTTCCTTCAACACACAAACCACTACTCCATACTTCCAAGGATATAACTAAAAATTTTGCAAGGAAGTGCAATAAATTTCTTCTTTTCCCTTCCAAAACACGTAAGGAAGGTTAAAATTAACCCAGACATCACAAATATGGTTGGTGGGTGAGTGTAAGAGGGTTGGAATAAGTATAACTTGTCCCACAAGCCCCCAAAAGTGGCTCCATTGTCAAAATTTGAGATTTGAAAAATGAGGTTGAGTACACAACTCCAAAATCATTAAAATCCATCCCAAATAAATAATATAACAAGGATCATCTACTGCAATTAATGCCCACACACTCACATTCCAACCTAGCATAATCAACATGATTAATTAACTAAACAAGAGCACATTAATTAAGCCATAATAAATTGAGAATACATTACAATAAAATAAATCACATACTTAACAAAATAAATAAAAATAAAAAGGGAAAAGTAACACACAAACCAACGGTAACATTTGAGGTCACCCCCCATGGGGACCTCCATAACAAACTCAATAAATAACAACAAAATAAACACGAACACAAAGTTTCCAAGGTGACCTTCATTGCAAACATCTGATATTATTCCATGGTTAGTCTCCTAGCCCCTTCTTGTTTATTGTGATATAATTTCCTACAACCATCAAAACAATACCTCTTCGTCCTCAAGTATGTAGAAAATACATAAAATAATAAACATATATATCTATCAATTAACATCATCATATAATGTAACTAAATCATCATCAAGGTTAATCAATTCTATCAATTATTTATAATTTCTAGACATTTCAATTCTACCATTTTCATCAATATCAATGAGATCACAAGACTAGCCCAATCATCTAAACATAATCAATACATCAAGAATCCAAAGTGTCAGTATATATAAAGTAATAACACTAGATCATCATCAATACTGAAATATTTATCCATGCCTCTAGGAGTCCATACAATCCACAATATGAGTCACAACATATCGATAATAAAAATATCCATATTGTCTATCAACATGCTAATCAAAATATAATAATAATGTCCATGTCTCTAATCAACAATAATCAAAATCATAGTATAATAAGTGTCGAAGAGGAGTGGGCATTAAAATTATGTTAAAGGTTTGTTTTTTAAAAAATTAGTTGACGTCTAATTT
Source organism: Taxus wallichiana var. yunnanensis (assembly GCA_018340775.1). Lineage (NCBI taxonomy): Eukaryota > Viridiplantae > Streptophyta > Pinopsida > Cupressales > Taxaceae > Taxus > Taxus wallichiana. The sequence goes on from CM031238.1 coordinate 652,088,669, forward strand.
TACCCCCATTATGCAAGGGAATGAACATGAAGTTGATGTGGGGGAAATATTACTATTCAAAGGAGATGAAGGTTTAAGTTACCCCTTTCCTTAAACTTCCATCTATAAAGGTAGGTTTACTCTAATATTATAGTTGTTTTTGTTCCAAAGTTAGTTTGAGTCAATTTAGCTTCATGTATGGATATAATTTTAATGGGGTCCCTTCTCGGTAGGTAGGCTAGGTATTTTTCCCACTCCACATGGATTTTTCATTGTTGTTTTTTCCAATGCTTCAAACAGGATTTAGTTTTTGAGAAATTTAGAATTCTATTCCCATATGCTTTTGATGAAACCTAGTTTCCTTTGTTTAATCTAGTTTCTTCTTCTTTCCAAGTTAAACCCGTTTGGATATGTACACCCTACTTGCCTCTCTAGTTATGGTTGGAGAGTTGTTTAATTTCTATTGGCAATTATTTAGGGAAATGTTTAGTTATTGATCCTAAAACTAAAGAGTTTGAGCATACTGCTTATGCTCAAATCTTGGTTGATATGGATACATTTGTGGACTTCCCTACTTCTATTGAATTTAAATTTGAAGATAGAAATTGGATACAAAATTTGGATTATAAAGGGTTTACTTTTAGATGTAAACCATGATTCTATCTTGGCCATTTAGCAGCAAATTGTCAATTGGTTCGTAAAAATGCTAAAGTTAGAAGCTCCTGGTGGAAAAAATCTAATCCTAATCACCTCGTAGTGAATGATCTATTGTCCATTATGATTCATATTCAGTTTCTAAGAGATTTGTAGACCCAAAAGTGATGGAACTGCAACAAGCATGTAAGAATGTATTGGCCCACTCTTCTGATTCCCGATACTATGGGGAAAACATTATAAATTTTCTTCGAATCCAAAATAACGAAAATATAAATCCAAATATGGAATAGGGTTGGAAAGTTATCAATTGGAGAAAAAGGCACAATATCCCCCTCAAAACACAACTAAGATCCAAAGAGAAGGGGATTTATTGAGATTGTTGTTTGTTTGTTTCTATTGTTGTTTTAGAACTTGGTGCCACTTGTATGCAGTGGTTTGTATTATTCCTTAATGTCCTATCTTTTTCTCCCCCTGTTTGTATGGGGTAGGGTCATTTACCCCTTTTTCATCGTTAATCAAAATAAAATTTAGCATTTATAGATCATATTTTTTTGGGCTCTATGTCACTCAAACCCTTGATACCATCATGAACATTTTGCATTTATTATTAATAAAAATCAATACTTAAACCAACTGTAAAGACATTGTTATCTATCAAAACGTACCTATACGAGATATGGCTACATGTTTTCTAAACTTGCAAAAATTGATCTCTCTCTTTCGTAGATACAATGGAAACACCTCAGGTCTATGGGTATACCTATTTTGAGGTGAGTCTCTGGGATTAAAAGGTCGGTTCCTTATTGGTGTATCCTAAACTGATTATGGGGTTTAGGGGTAAAAGATGAATGTAAAATGATTAAAAATAAGGTGATAAACCAAATTTGTATGATGGATTTGACTGAGTATATGCACAATTGATATGTGAAAGATTTTTTTGGTGCACGAACCAACAGTTATTTTTAGAATTTTAAGGGAAAAACACTTGGAGGTATTGAGGAGATTGTCACAACAATACTTGCTAAGCTAAACATGCACCTTAATATCATGTAGAAACTACTAAATTTTAGCAACAGGGTAAGATGATTAATAAGGGAATTTAAATTCACAAAACTAATAAAAATATACACAAGACTGCAAATAATTGGGAAAGTAGAAATTCTTCACACTTAGAAGGTAAAAAAACTGACAAAACTTGCTTCAATACTCCTATATCCAAAAATTCCTCTAGAAGTTCTCCTTTGTGCTTTGTAAAGGCACACAATATATAGCAAAAATAAAATTCACCCTCTTCCTAAAAATATCCTAAGGCTTGTACTCGCCCATGCATTCTATTTCTATCCTTTATTTAATAATAGATAAAGGAATAAAAATAGAGCATGCAATTACAAATAGGCATTTAATAGCCTTGATTAGAATTGGTCAACTAAAGTTGACTAATCCATTTTAAAGAAAGTAAGAGTAAATAATTTGCTATTAATAAGCTTACTTGTTGAGTAAGTTTCTTCTATGAGCATGTAAATTTGTCTTCTTGTCTATTCCGTCCTCTTGTGATGCATGCAGAATCAACTCCTATTTTTTGAAAATAATTGCAATACTTGCAATATTTTGAAGAAATAAATGATCTACTACAGGGATCACTTATCCATAGGCACATCATAATCATCTCTTATTTTCTAGAAAAATAAGGTAAATAAATCATTCCGAAGTTTTCCTACATCCAACATTGACCTCTGGTAATTAAAATAATTAGCTCTAAAAGATCTAGCAAACTCTGCAAAATCCTTCCCGTTATCGGCATTAATAAAGCTCTGTATTTTATCACTTTGAAGATGTCCATGCTCGACAAATTTGATCCAAAATGACCCTACAAAATAATCCTTATTATTTTCTAATAAAATTTGTGCATTTTGAAATACTTGGCTTGCCATTTTCTCTTAATCTGAGTTGTACACGTGTCTGAATTTAATTGTAGTGGAATCGCGGCTCAAAATTATGTTTTTGCTTCTAATTTTCCTTTGCGGGCCTATGTGAAAGTTTGATACTTTGACACCTTTGGCGGACTTTCGAGCTGCTTTTGTAATTTGAAACCTTTGCAGACTTTCGGGCGGGGTCTATTTGAAAATTTTGCATGCTTTTGAGCTCGAGGGTCTATTTGAAACTTTAACCCCTTTTACAAAAAATCTCAAAACTCAACAAGGACCCACAGCTCCGCCAATGCTTTAACTTTCAGATTGTTTTGAATTTTGCCTTGCGGGGTTGCAGGGCTATTTTGAGATTTTAACCTTTTACAATTTTAAATTTTAAAACGCAAATAACTCCCGACCTATGTTTTTCCACTTCTTCCATGATGGTACCACGTGTACTCTACGGACTTTTGGGCCTATGGAGGAAATTTTGACACGTTATAAATTTTGAAAATTATAAGTTGGTCAATCGATCACCATTTCACTTGGACTACTTTTGCATCGATCTTACTAATCAATTTTTGAGTGTTGATCTTTGTACTTGTCAATTTTTCATCGTTGATCTCAAAAGCATAATTAAGGTTTCTAACTTGTATTAAATGTGTTTTTTGAAGACTCGAACCATGGTTTGCATTGAAAGTGGATATCGATCCTCATCCTTTGATCTTTGTCCTTGTTGATTTCTGATCATTGATGTCTAACCATGGTTGGGTTACGTTAACTCACCCCTCCGGTTTGCATGGTAAACGAAAGATTGACCCTAATGACCATTTCATTTAGATTTTCACTATGCGGGTGAAGCCCTCGCAAAATTTTATCGGCACCATTGTTGTCCTTTGAAACGTGGTTCGTGTTTATTCTTTTTGATGGCCTCCATTTTTGTTTTCAAGCTTGGACATGATTTCACTTATGCCTTCTTTAGAACTATATGAGCTTCGGGTTTTCGAGATCTCTACCTTTTCCTTGGCCACCATTGTTGTTTTTTGAGTTGACTATGCAAATGGTGTTGAAGTCTGGTAGATTCTTGATCTCTGAGAAACTTGTGCCAAAATTTGTAAGTTCATAACTGTGGTGAAATTTGAAGGCATTATCAAGATGTACCCATATCTCGAGCTCTGAGTATGTGCTTTATGAATTGATTTTGTGAATAATTGTGGAGTTCGTTCCACTGTTGGGTTCCTTGATTTTTTTTACATATTGTAATGCCATTCATCCTGGTTCAAAGCTTGGCATAGACCTGAATTTTGAACCTGTATTCTTTTGCTTTCAGTTTCCTCTTATTCTTTTATGAAGCCATTCTGAGATTTCTTCATCATTTTTTTATTTCTATTACTAGGGAACCAAAATATGCCATTTCTTTGCATTTTGTGTTGTCAAATTGCTTTCTCAATCAGAATAATCCCTTGTCATGAATTAATTTTTTCTGATGTTTGAGCTATTAGGATCCTCTAGTGTGCTGGAACTACTCATGGTGTTCATTTGTGGAGAGCCTTCGAGCTTTAGTTATGCATGCTTAGCCTTTTGGAAATTGTTATCTAAATATTTTGAGTCTCTATTTTTGAGTATAGAGTTTGGTTTTCCTTAGGACCTCTATTTTGGAGTATTTGACATTCATTTCTTTCTTACATTTCATGTGACCCCTTGGTTCGACCTTGGCCATTTCAAGTTAAATTTTTTTCTGAGTTTGGTTTCATTAGTTCTGAACTAGATGACACTGTTTCTTACTCTGATTTTGATACCCCTTAATGGATTTTATGACTGGAGCCTGAAACCGTAATTTTTTCTTAGATTCACTACTTGAAACTTATGAATTTTTTAATATCATCCTCATATCTGATATATGTAGTGAAATTTCGTCTTTGATTGATTCTACCCCCGGAAGTATGATTGTTTAGAAACTGAGTATCATCTAGTTAGATGTAGTAGGCTTGGTTTTTATCAATTGTTGGTATTATATACAATTTGATAAATTTAGATCTTGAGACTGTAGCATCTTCTTTGAAGTTTTGAGTCATGTATCTTTTGAACAACTATAATTTCATAGCTTGTAGAAGTTTACTACCTAATTTGTAGCCATGATTTCCATATGATTATCTAGATTGAAGCTTTATTACTTTATATTTGTGCCTAATAGCCGTAATATATGTGTTTTCAAAATTATTTCTTCCTTTTCTACAATCTGAAACATGTACTTTTCCTGCAAGTATCTTCTCTATTCTATATTATAACTTCTTCCATTTGTAGAAAATATTTGAGTTTGAGTTACATTTATCCTTCTTTCCAACATGTACTCATGGATTATCTTGTATTATGCCATCTTTATAGGACATGATTTATTTCTTCTTGGCTACAACTTGTATCGAAGCACACTTTAAGAAAATAGTTTGAAATACTTAGGCTTTTGGCCTCTCTTGTGTCCATGTTTCTTATTCTCTTTTCTATTTCTACTTCCTGAGTGGGCTATGCAGTTTGATCTTCAGGAACTCCATATCTTCTATTGGTTAGAGATCCATATGCATGAATTAGGACAGTGTAGGAATATGGATCGACCCTGAGCTCTTTATTGATGGTTCTTATCTTTTGCTTTTTAGGTACCATGCTTTGAATTGTGAAGAAAAAGATGGAACAAGCTGGAAGGGGGACAATCTACACAACGAAGAATATACAAAGGTAATGATGGGTTCACTTATATTCCTTGGCCTTCTATTTCATGCATGTGTACCTCTTTGTTCAAGTAGATGTACTTTAGTTTTTAGTCATGTCCCATGGATTGTATGGGAAACATTTGACTTTCCTTATGAATAAAACATTGAATATTGTAATTGAGTTGTATATTTATTTCTACATTTCAAGCTTCGAATGGAGTGTATGATGAAATAAATAACTTAGTCATATAATTGAATGTCTTAACCATGAAGGAAAGAACATTAATAAGAACTCAAGATTCGGTAATGAAATTTGATAATCTGTAATCTGCACTTATGTTTGATGTCCCAAAACTCAACACTCCACCTACTCTCGTAATTTAGTTTCTTCATCAAGACAACACAACTATCCTTCGGGTCCTTTGTGTTCTTTCCCTACAGTATCATGAAATTACAGGTTATGTGATCTGTGACATTTTATAACGACACACATAGCTATAGATTTCACTTAATCATTAATTAATTTAGCAAAGAACTAATAACATCATAATTTCTTCACTTAGGTATACTTCACCCATGACTTTCATCATAACGAAAAAGTTTCGAGTTGCCCATTTTTGCACAAGTGCAAAAATTGTCAACATTTCTAGCGATCGTGTGGGGAAAGTTGCCTAATAGCTTAAATACTAGTACCTTGCTCTTTTCCATTGGGCATAAAGTTGAAATCATATAACCAAAATCTACCTTTTTGAAAGGTCCAACCCTTTCCGAAATGAAACTAAAATTGGGAAAGGATTTGGTAAACCAGATCACGTGCATGAATGCACTTATTGAATTGAAAAATGATGCAATGTGTAGAAACAATACTTATTGAAGGGAAATCCTACTCTAACAAACACTATCATATATTCAATTACAGTGTTTAAGAAACATACCATTCATAGGAATGGGAAGCTCCTCTCCATTCAACTTCAAAGCTAAAAAGCATTGTGTTCTTTGCGTAAGATAAAATCATGTGAGGACCACTCTAGATTTGTTGGTTGGATATTTTTTCAAGCCAAAATATGAGGTTCAACCACAGTACATGGGATTAAATCCCTCCTCAAAGACAGGTGAGGTTTCTTGTTTATTACTAATCTAAAACATAGCAGAAATAATATATACATTATTCACACTAATCTAACCATTGGGGTTGGGATAGAATCCCGAAATCCATATTCATAATAGGTGAAGATATTTCTCTTTCAAAATGAAATGGATTGGAAAGGAAATTATTATTATGGAAGAAACACAATGGAAAGGAAATGAGAGGAACATATTTTCTTTCCAATAAACATAGAGCACGAAATAATCATACGAGCTTTAGATAACAAATGTAATGTTTGAAATGATTAGAAAAATCAAGATGCTAAACAAAGAATATCTTAAGATTATGAACATAAGAACAATATCTTAAGAAAGATACATCTCACAACACAAATTTTGCAAAATAGCATCAGCTCCTATTCCTCAAATGATTAAAAGAAAACACAAAGTCTTTCTTCTTCACAATAGATCTCAATATTCCAAAAATCTCAACCCTTTGGAATGCATAAGCATCCCTTATTTATAATAAAAGGAGTTAAGAGAAAATAGGATAAATCCTAGAAAATAGTCTTTTTAATGAGAGTGCTACTCCACTTGACTCTCACGCAGGATACCAAGTAAAAATTTGCTTCCTATGTGACGAAACAAAAATGAAAAAGACATGTCGATTTCAGGATTGAAATGACATGCAACATTGTGCCTATTTTGTTTCATCATCTTTGTCTTCCTCCAACAAATCCTACTTTTCCCGAAATTCTTAGAACTTTTGGATTATACCTTGTATCTCATTTTCATTAGGTGCGGTGGAATGATCACTCAGAACTTCACATGTTTCTTGAGTATCACTAGCGTTGCCAGGAAGATTTTTAGTCTCTTGTTGAGTTTCCTTAGGGTTTCCAAAGAATGTTCAATTTTCACAAACCTATAAATGATTTTCAGGGCGAATCCATGAGTTGGTTCATGCTGAATTGATTCTTGGATTTTCTTGTAAAGATCATCAACATGCATAATACTTGAGCTTTCACTAAACACCTTAGCGTAGATCTTGACTAGCTCTTCTTCTATGTCATTCGTGTAATCGACCAATTGATCTCTTGATCCCTCAATTTTTATTCTAAATCTAATGGCTTTGGGTAGTTGAAAATGTTTTCCCCATGTGGAATGATGCCTTCTTTGACCAAGATGTGGGATGGAACATGTTTCATCATTTGGAGAGCTTTAAAATTTAACTCTAGGTTCCCGACCTCTACTAAAAATTCATCATCCATTTTCTCTCCATCCTTCTTTATATCCTCCAAGGATTTATAGACTTCCATGGTGTCCTTGATGACATCTTTTTCCTACAGGAGCAGCCTCTAGATCCATTCATCAACCATTCTCCCCTTCTCATTAATCTTCTCAATCATGGGTACCGATGAGAAATTGAACCTGATAGGAGTAGAGGATGATGGTGTTGACTCAGGAGGATTTGAGAGCTTTTGTAGTAATTTTATCAGCTGCTGCACTTTCTGTTTTAACTCATCTCTGTTTTCCTTAGTTTCCTTTAACTTCTAGCACAACACATTCATGGCATCTTGTGCATCCTATTGTGCTCCCTCCATTGTTACTTTCCCTAGATCAACCCTTGTGATTTGATAATTTGTGACCATTATATCATCCTTGGTTTTATCAGCCACAGGAGTAGCAATTTTTGTAAATTTATGCCCTAAGGCATCCACTGAAATCCTTGAAACTATTTTGGGTTTCTTGGCCGACTTGGTAGCAGTGACCATGAGGGAATTGAAATCAAAGGCTGGTAGGGGAACTACCACCTTTCTCTTCCTTGGAGTCTGATCTATTAACCATTAAGTCATATTAGAAAAAGTTTCTCCCATTGTAGGTGTTACGGTCACATCCTTAGGTGGAGGAAGGTTAGCTTGTGGAGTGGTGACCACTACAAGTGTAGTGTCTATGATAATGGACTCAGGGAATGAAGGTGCAAAAGGAGGAGGCATATCCATGGTTAACTGAGGTCTAGTGGGGAGAGGTGAGAGGCCAGAGAAGATACTAGCCATGGCTGAGGAACTTGGTGAAGAAATCTGAGGCAAGGAAGGCTGAATAGGAGGAGGCAATGATTCTAAAATTAGAGTTTGAGAGATAAGAGGAAGACTTACCTCTGACGAGCTTCCAGTCAAGAGAGGAATGGAAGGTTGAACAATCTCTTCTCCAAGGAGGATTTCCTTGTTCAGTTGTGGAGGTGAATCAAGAATCTCAACTATTTGTGGGAGAGTGGCCACTGGTGTAGTTACTTGATCTTCTCCCTTTCTGACAAACTTAACCTTTATTGGCCTCTTGGAAGGGTTCTTATCCTTTTCCTTTTTTCCCTTGGAGGGTCCCACTTCCAAAGTATCTAGTTTTGAAAAACTCCCTTCTTTATAACTCATTCCCCAAGAAATGAGCCACGCCTTAGTACGGGCAAGAATTTGAGTAGCTCTCCCGCAATAGAAGCTTTCTCAGTGATGGACCAATCAATGGTTAGGAATACATATCGGTCTTCATTTAACCCATCATACGAGGCATCAAGGACACTCTCATTATCCATGGTGCCCTCTGGGATGTCAGATAAATCTAGCATCTGGATTTATTCAATTGTCAACCTATTATTGTCCTTTCTTCGGATGGCAACTTCATCCCAAAGATCAACCCAAATATATTCTATGTTGGGAACATGTAGATATAAAGTCCCGTATGATTTAAGGACTCCTCGAAATCAAATCCATCTTTGTGCTTCATGTGCTTCTTCAACTTGTCTTGAAGCTCGTGCACCATGTTATTAGCTTTAACCACTTTCAAACACATGTACCTTCCGTTGGAAATTGGGAAGGATACGGAAACCTTGTGTTTACTTTTTTGGAATTTGTGGAAATCCAACAATTGTCTTACCAATTCCATTAGGATCATCTTATCACCTGGGAATCTGGGCAATCGGAAATGATCACTTAGGTACATGACCACCCAAAGGTATGTGAAATTCTTGAACTGCAAGAAGATACAACCCCATTTTGATAATTTGGCCCATGCCTCATCAGAGACTCTTCTCTTTCTTAAGTTAGGGTTTAGCATGTAGATGTTCTCATAAAAGAAGGCATCATTCACTCTTCTGAATTGATCCTTAGACCCCTTCATTTTCAATTGAGGGAAATACCGATATATATGTTTAGTTGACTTACTTCCCTTCACGTCCAACCCTAGATAATTCCTCATACTAATTGCTGCATAGGTGACATATGATGACATATAAAACTTGCCAGTAGTCAAGATTGTCTTCATCTGGGAATCAATCTCATTACTTATAAGACTGCTCCAATCAATCCCTTGTTCATTATTCTTTATAAGGACCATGAATTGATACATCCACCCATGAAATTCTCTTGACTTAGGGAGTCCAAATACTCAACTCAATAGGGTGATGATGTCATTGATTTCAAGGATGAAATCACTCCTGGGGACAAACTTGGGAAACCTAGAGACGGCTGGCTTGGCCTTGATCAAGAACTTTTTATTCACATGCCTGATGCAATCTTCTTGATCTTTTTCCTAGGATTTTTGTGCTGACTTAAGATCTACATCGACATATTCCTCAAAGTTGGGTAATCTTAAGAGGTCATCAAAGTAACCCTCATCTAACTTCACTATGGTTTCTCCTATCTAATTTTTCACTGAGCGGAATCTGAGTCATAATTGGAAGCATAGGCCAAAATGAACTTGGGGCATTGAGCAGACATTGGGAATCCTACTGCAAGAGGGAGGCCACTATTGGTTATTGACTTCATCTAGGGACTTTGAGAAGAATCCTTGGTTCTATTCCAAAATTCTTCCATGTCAATGTTACCAAGCTCCGTATCTCGGATGTCGTAATTGCAATCTATGTAGGAAGGGGATTCCATTTTCTGGTACTTGTATTTCATCTTTCCTAACCTGTCTGACTTATCCTTAGATGATCCAGGATTTGACATGAGAAGTCCTAAAGAAAGAATGCCTAGATAACTCCTGTTTGAACAATCAAACTTGGAAGCTTACTTGAGCAACCCCACAGACCCACCACACCAACCGAACTTTGAGACCTATCAGACAATTTGTGAAACCCGACACACTAGTAGAGTATAATCAGAAACTAGGTTGTGTTGGACACTTCGTAAAACCTGACACAAGGTGGAAATCAGGGGGTGTTAAGCACTTTACAAAACCCAATGGTCTATGGAATTTGGAGGATGTTGAACACTTTGTGAAACCCAACACAACCGAAGTTATAAGATTTCAGGCACCCTATGAAACCCGACACAAACAGAAATTGAATCAAAATCGATACAATGTAGAATAAGGATGGTCTTATACACCTGTAAAACCCGACACATAGGTGTCATGTTTTTGGGATGTCATAACAGATAAAATCTCCAACACATTTGTACGTTAAGTTTTAAAGATTATTCCAATAAACCAAAAGAGTATATTCATGAAAGGAAATAAGAAAACACCCAAGATGGATTTTTAAACAAGGGTTTTCATGGAAATTCAACAAAAATGAAGAATACAACCCTAAACCCTAAACCCAGAGGAAAGAAAAAGAAAAGAGGAAAAATACCAAAAGAATGCTTCAAAAACAAACCCAAAGATCACAAAATGATAAGAAGAGAAAAATACCTTCAATAAATTCAAAAAATGATTGAAGATGGATCACAAAATTGATCAAGAAGTTCAGTCAGGTTTGAAGGTCGAAGGAGCATGTACGAAAAATCCACGCAGCAAAAATATGTTAGGTAGAAATGACGTGTAAAATCAGAGTATTTATAAATCCCTAGCATTTATTACACCTCCTCTGACACATGTGCCAACTAATCGACAACTCGGCATTAATGCCATGTCATCATGCTCGACACTTCTGAAAACCCGAAACAATGGTTTTCTTAAAAATTAGGTTTCGGGAACCAATCAACATGAAGCATGTAAAATACATGTCTAGATGTTATCGGGTTCCGAAAACCCGATACAAAGGATCATTTTAGGTTTTGGGTTTCGGGAATCAAGCAGCATGTAACATGTTTTTTGTAAGGTATGTTCTAATGCTCTCGGGTTCAAAACCCAATACACTGGCATGTAATCGGTTTCATGTTTCGAAGACACTCGACATGAAGCATGTAAAAGACATGTTTGCATGCGATGGAAACCCGAAAACCTAAAAATCTCCTTCAAAGGGAATTTTTAGGAGGTTCTGTCAAAAATTTTCTATGGTTATCTCAATTTTAGCTGGAATCACTAAAAATGAGATAACAACTGGCTCCAGTTGGGGACTTTATTTGAGACATCAAAGGAAGAGAACTCATATCAAAATCTTTATCCATTGGGCTACGAAGTCTGAAGAAGAAAAACCAAAAACAAACAAGGAAAGAAAGAAAGAAAGCAAACACACAACAAAAATAAATTATGATACAATGCAAGAGAGCATCTTGCATTACTGGTGGAACATCTTCAAATGTTGGCCATTGAAAGGTAGAGGGAGAAACTCTCCATCAAGGTATGATAGACAAGCTATTTTCACTGTTCAGCTGATGTATTTTGAAAGGACCTTTCCATAAGGAGTCAAACTTTCCATGCATCCCTTTCTATTCTCTTCTCTTGTCCCAGAGAAGTACTAGATCTCCGACCTGGAAATCACATTTCTTTGATTTCTTATCAAATATTATTTTGACTTTGATCTAATGGTCTGTGATACGATTTGCCACATTGCTTTGTTCTTCTTCTAGCCTAGCTAGGTACATTATCCTTTTCTCAATAGAACTTTGAAAAGTTTCATCCTCAATTGCTTTAGCCAACTGTAAGGCTGGAAATTCTACAGAGATAGGTATCTCAACGTCAATTCCATACAACACCTGGAATGGGGACATTCCAATAGCTCATTTAGGAGTAATCCGATCAGCCCATAATGCATCATACAATGCTTTGTGCCATGTCCTCTGATTCTCATCAACCAACTTTCTGATTATGGTCACCAGGTTTTTGTTGCTCGATTCAACCTGACCATTGCCTTGAGGGTAGTAATCGGATGAATGAGCCAACGTGATCCCAAATCCATAACAAAATTCTATCAACTCATGGGATGAGAAATTGGAGGTGTTGTCAGAAACAATCTTGTGAGGCACACCGAATCTAACAATTATATTTTCTTTGAGAAAATTACAAACAACTTCGAGAGGTAGCTTGTTTGATTGGAGAAGCTTCCACCCACTTGGTGAAATAGTCTAGTGGCGGTGAGGACATAATTATGACCGGCACTAGAGGTAGGGTTCAATACTCCAATGAAATCAATTCCCCATTGGCGAAAAGGTTCTTCAATCACCACGGGCTTTAAGGGAAGAGCTGCCAGCTTAGGATGACCAACGAAATGTTGACAAGCTTCACACTTGGCCACCCATTCAACTGAATCTTGAAAGAGAGTAGGCCAATAGTACCTAGCCCGTAAAATCTTGTAAGCCATTATGGAAGAAGATAAATGTCCTCCGCATGCTAGATTGTGGAAGGACTCTAGCAACCTTATCTACTGAGACTTGTCAACACAATGCAGGAATACACCATCGATACCTTTCTTGTATATACCATTGTCCCACAGAATGTATCTTGCAGATCTGAGTTTAACTGTCCTCTTTTCTTTATGGATTAAATGTGGGGGACACTCACCATAGGTTAAAAATAAAGTGATATTTGCATACCATTCATCAGTCGTGCTTACGAAAATCACTTTGGGAAATTCTGAAGAAGTACCTTCAGTTTCTTTACACTCTGTCTCAACATTATTTTATGTGATTAATTGGCACAGGCCTCTGCCTCACACCAACTTGGTAGGTCTGATGTCCAAGTCATACTCCTAGACTTTGGCTATCCAGTTACCCCGTTGACTACCCAACTCTTGTTGGGTCAAAATGGATTTAACTGCGGTATCAGGAACTAGAACGAGAGTGTGGGAACTCAAGACATAATACCTGAAATGTTTCACCACTCTCACCACCGCATAAGCATGCTTTTCAATCTGCGACATCTTTAATTCATGTTCGTTTAGTGGGTAGCTCATGAAAGTAATGGGATCTTCAATTTCTTCTTCGTTTTCCTACATCAGGATGCCCGATACTATATGTGCGGAAGCGTAGCTATACATGATGAAATATTTCTTGAAGTCCAGGTATACTAGAATAGGAGCATGAGAAATTTCCCATTTGACTTCTTCAAATGCAATCTTCCCTTTAGTGCTCCATCAAAATGGAATTTTATCCTTCATCATTCTAAGGATATCCTTGGTTTTATCGGTAAAATCAGGTACAAATCTTCTTAGGAAATTAACCTTCCTAAAAAGGAGTGCACCCCAACTTTTCTTGTGGGTAGGGTAAGGCTTTGAAGGCTTTCACCCTCTCTAGGTCGATCTTGGTTCCTTATCTAGTGACAATATGACCTAACAACTTTTCTTCTGTCACTCCAAACATGGAATTTTTAGGATTTAATGAAATCCCATGATGCCTACACCTTAAGATTACCTGTTCTATGTGATTATAATGATCACTTCACTTTTTAGAGAAGACTGTCAAGTCATCCAAATACAAAACTATGACCTTGCCCATCAAATATCTAAAATTTAAGTCCATAGCCCTTTGAAATGTAGCTCCAGCATTAATCAAACCAAAAGGCATTCTCTTATAAGCAAAGGTTCCCCATGGAATGGTGAACATTGTTTTATGTTGATCTTCAACAACTACCTCAACTTGATTATACCCCAAAATCCATCAAGCATGGATAACATTTCTGCTCCAGTGACAGTTTGTAATACCTGGTCCATGATGGGCAATGGATAATTGTCCTTTAATGAAGACTAGTTGAGATTTTGGAAGTCAACACAAATCCATATTTCACCGTTCTTCTTTCTCACAGGGACAATGTTCACAACCTAGGTGGAATGATGGATCAAAAAGATAATCCTTGTGTCTAACACTTTCTAAACTTTCTGCAAGAATAGTCCCTGATATCTTTTGGTTGTAATGTCTCTACTTCTTCCTGTAGGTTTTAACTTCAGCTTCAAAGGAATGCTATGTTGCACATCCTTGGGCTTGAAAGACTTTAGATCCACATATGACCACACTAGGACATCCATATATCTCTTCAAGAGTGAAGATAATCTTTCTTTTTCCTCTAGAGAACAACATTTACCGATGTTTACCATCCACGGTTGATTAGCGGAGCCTAGGTTAACTTGATCTACCTCTGATGAGGAAGCACCTTCAGCTTGCCTTTTACCCTGAATGAACCAGTCATGCTTGTCAAACAGACCTTCCAGAGAAACTAATCCCTTTGGAATCTTATTTCCTTTAAGATGGATGAATTCACCATCAATTTCTTGATATGAATTCAAGACGGACTCATGGAAATTTGATTCTGATCCTTCAAAATAAATCTCACTGAAATTATCAGCTTTCTCCAGAAAAGACAATACCTATTGGTCATCATTAAACACCTACCAATGAGCTGAGTTATCTGGAACACTTGGACGATACACAATCTCAATGGTATATGTGTCCTATTTGAACTGTGGGTGAGGAAGAAGAAGAGATGTAGAAACAGCTAAGGAATCAACTTTATCATTGTAATCTCTTAAGACTGCTTTAATGGAAAAAGCATCAAAGCATTCTATGTTGTCCCAAACCTTGTTTCTATAATGTTTTAGACAGTCATTTTTTACCTGATAAATTCCCCTTACTTGATTCACAATCAACTCAACATCTCCCTGTACTTTGAGATTTTGGATTCCTTTTTGTCTTTCCATTTCTAATCCTAATAACAAAGCTTCATATTTGGCTATGTTATTAGTATTATCAAACTACAACTTGAAAGAAAAGGGAAAGATCTCGAAATCCAGAGATATAAGAACTACATCGGCACCTGAACCAGTAGTTGAATAGCTCCCATCAAACTCAAGGGTCCAAACAACATTAGGATATTCTTCTTTCACTTCTATAGAGGGCACCTCAGATGTTAGGAAATAATTACCCAAGCCTACATCTTCAAAGAGAATTTGAGCCTTAGGATCATCTGATTTAGTAACCAGGTACTTTGCTTGTGCTTCGGGGTGAAGGACATGAGGAAATCCATTTACTAGAATTTTAGCTTTGGTCCAATCCATGTTGATTTCTCCTCCAACATCTTTGCAAAATCCTCTTCCCAAAGAATCCCATAAGCAACTGGGATATCAAAGAACTAGGATAGTCATTTTTACTCTCTTTTCTCGGAAATGCAACAAATGCAAACTGCGCATCCTTGATTTGGCCAATCAAGGGGACTTGTTTAGTTTCCATGGAGTAACATCACCCATAAGATTTAGTCAGTGTGAGTCCAAGGGCATGAGCTACTTTGGCAGAATTACGTTATCAGAGGCTCTTGAGTCAATTATGTAATTGCTGAGTTTGAAAACATTTATAAGTAAACACAAATAAAACGGTTCAATCTTTCCTGAAGAAGTCATAGAGGTCATATTACTCCGAGTTAAAGACTAAGTGGGGCTAGGAAAAATGCCTTTTAAAGATGGAGGAATAACAGTCTTACTTCTAATGAATTTGGAAAGTTTCTCAAATTGCTCGGGGTTGGGTCAAAGGTATTCGGCTTCCTTCATTTAAATTTTGGTTTCCTTTGCGTGATCAGTGATGTCGAAAGAGGTATATGAAGAAATGATGGAGGGATCTGTTCTAGTTACATTGGTTTGAGCCAAGGTACTGGCCATGAAAGCAGGAGAAAGAGAGTTGGAAGGTGAAGTTACCTTTTTCATTATCTCCCTTTTAGTTTGTGTTGAGATGGGAGATCCTCTTTTAGCCATAACTATGGGAGCTTCCTTAATTTTATCCTTGGAGATTTCAACCAGCTTTCTGGGGTTCTGAGATTGGGATTGAGTGAAAACTGCAAATGATTGTCCATCATGCTCATCTTCATCTTTCTCGTATTCCAAATAACCAATGCTGGAGTCGCCAGCTGAATCATCAAAAGACTCATCAACATATCCTGAAGCTTTGAAGGCTTCATGAGAGTCGTGATCTTCTAGTTCCTCATCCTCCTTAACTATTTTAACTGCTGCATTGATAGGAGGAGCTTCAATGGCCAGCCTAGTGGGAGCAGCGATCAACCGATTCCTATCTCTTGGGAGCACCATTGGCATTGTTGAAATTCTGTCTAGGAATATCCCAATAAGGAATGTTGGTTGCTTGTTGAGACATTTTCTTCTTTAAAGAGATCAAGTCATTGGCCATCTTATGAATCATGGGATCAGTAGTACTCTGAGAAGAACTCTGATTTTTAGGTTTAGATGATTCTCTTCTGATCTTTCTAGCCAGAATAAGATCGTCTTCTATTTTGGTGGCTATAGCTTGAGCGGTGGCCAAATCGGGGATAACAGATCTTCTCAACAAGAATCTTACATCGGGGGCTAAGTGTTGATGAAGAAACACTTCTGATTTTCAAGAGTAGGAACAACTAGGTCTAGAATCTTGTGGATCAGCTTGTTGAATTTGGCTATGAAGTCTCGCATGGGTTCATAAGACTCCTTATTCATGTGTGTAAGTTATGCTAACAAGGTGTGAGAATATTTAGCTAGTTTGAACCTTGCTTAAAATACATATCTCATGGTAGCCCAGTTGGTAATGCATGCATTTCGGAGATGGTAAAACCATTCTGTTGCTACGCCATGCAATGTTTCAACGAAGAGTTGAACAGAGACATCTTCATGAGCAACCCCAATAACACTTTGTATACAATAAAGAATGAGGAAATGTATTCATTAGGATGTTCTTTTCCATCACCATTTAACTTAGGAATATTCTTTTGTGATCCATGAGGTAGGTCATACAATGGTGGAGTAAGGGAAAGAGGACCAATAGCTGCGCCCCAAGGCACAAGTTGTGCTATCATTCTTCTAAATGAAGTGCGTATAGGAATATGAATATCCAACAAGAATAATGCACGACAAGTTGTAGAAACTTCTTGTTCTTGAGGAATCTGAGTCCTTTGGATGGGTGAAGAACTTCTTTCCCGACTAGATGCAACATTGTTGGGTGAAATCCTAAAATTATGTTGTTGAAGTAGATCAAAGAATGGATCAGTTTTGCCCCTGGCTCGGCTTGACCGAGTGAAGATCTTCTTGGCCAACTTGAACTGGAAAATGGATCTTCTTGAAAATAGGGAAAATATGGAGTCGCCAGACACCAAAAGGATAAGCTTAGTCTTATCAATCCGTATATCCCCAATAGAGTCGCCAAAAAACTGTTGGTTGGATATTTTTTCAAGCCAAAATATGAGGTTCAACCACAGTACATGGGATTAAATCCCTCCTCAAAGACAAGTGAGGCTTCCTGTTTATTACTAATCTAAAACACAACGAAATAATATATATAGTATTCACACTAATCTAACCATTGGGGTTGGGATAGAATCCTGAAATCCATATTCATAATAGGTGAAGATATTGCTCTTTCGAAATGAAATGGATCGGAAAGGAAATTATTATTATGGAAGAAACACAATGGAAAGGAAATGAGAGGAACGTATTTTCTTTCGAGTAAACACAGAGCACGAAATAATCATACAAGATTTAGATAACAAATGTAATGTTTGAAATGATTAGAACAATCAAGATGCTAAACAAAGAATAGCTTAAGATTATGAACATAAGAACAATATCTTAAGAAAGATACATCTCACAACACAAAGTTTACAAAATAGCATCAGCTCCTATTCCTCAAATGATTAAAAGAAAACACAAAGTCTTTCTTCTTCACAATAGATCTCAATATTCCAAAAATATCAACCCTTTGGAATGCATAAGCATCCCTTATTTATAATAAAAGGAGTTGAGAGAAAATAGGATAAATCCTAGAAAATAGTCTTTTTAATGAGAGTCCTACTTTGCTTGACTCTCACATAGGAGACCAAGTCAAAATTTGCTTCCTATGTGACGAAACAAAAATAAAAAATACATGTCAATTTCAGGATTGAAATGACATGCAACATTGTGCCTATTCTATTTCATCATCTTTGTCTTCCTCCAACAAAGCTTGCTTGTCCCAAAATTCTTGGAACTTTTGGATTATACCCTGCATCTCATTTTCATCAGGCACGGTGGAATGATCACTCAGAACTTCACATGTTTCCTGAGTATTGCTAGTGTTGCCAAGAATCTTTTTCAGTCTCTTGTTGAGTTTCCTTAGGGTTTCCAAAGAATGTTCAATTTTCACAAACTTGTCAATGATCTCCAGGCCAAATCTATAAGTTGGTTCATGCTGAATTGATTCTTGGATCTGCTTGTAAAGATCATCAATAGGAAAAATACTTGAGCTTTCACTAAACATCTTAGTGCAGATCTTGACTATTTCTTCTTCTGTGTCATTCGTGGCATCGACCAATTGATCTCTTGATTCCCTCAATTTTATGAAAGCTTCATTAATAATCTTTATTTTGAATCTAATGGCTTTGGTTAGTTGAAATGTTTGTCCCCATGTGTAATGATGCCTTCTTCGACCAAGATGCAGGATGGAACCTGTTTCAACGTTTGGAGAGCTTCAAAAGTTAACTCTAGGTTCCCAACCTCTACTGAAAACTTATCATCCATTTTCTCTCCATCCTTCTTTATATCCTCCAAGGATTGTAGACTTCCATGGTGTCCTCGATGACTTCTTTTCCTTGCAGGAGCAGCCTCTGGATCCATTCATCGACCGTTCTCCCCTTCTCATTAATCTTCTCAATCATGGGTATTGATGAGAAATCAAACCTGATTGGACTAGAGGATGATGGTGTTGACTCAGGAGACTTTGAGAGCTTGAGTAGTGCTTCGTCAAATCTACTACAACTTCTCTTCTAACTCATCTCTGTTTTCCTTAGTTTCCTTTAGCTTCTGGCACAACACATTTATGGCATCTTGTGTGTCCTTCTGTTCTCCCTCCATTGTTAATTTCCTAGATCAACCCTTGTGATTTGATAATATGTGACCATTATATCATCCTTGGTTTTATTAGCCACGTAGTAGCAATTTCTACAAATTTCGCCGTAAGGCATCCACTGAAATCCTTGAAACCTGTTTTGGGTTTCTTGGTTGACTTAGTAACAATGACCTAGAGGGAAATAAAATCAAAGGCTTATAGGGGAACTACCACGTTTCTCTTCCTTGGATTCTGATTTATTAACCATTGAGGCATATTGGAAGAATTTTCTCCCATTGTAGGTGTTACGGTCACATCCTCAGGTGGAGAAAGGTTAGCTTGTGGAGTGGTGACCACTGCAAGTGTAGTGTCCATGACAATGGAATTAGGGAATGAAGGCATAGAAGGAGGAGGCATATCCATGGTTAACTGAGGTCCAGTGGGAAGAGGTGAGAGGCCAGAGAAGATACTAGCCATGGCTAAGAAACTTGGTGAAGAAATCTAAGAAAAGGAAGGCTAAATGGGAGGAGGCAATGATTCTAAAATTAGAGTTTGAGAGATAAGAGGAAGACTTACCTCTGACGAGCTGCCAGTCAAGAGAGGAATGGAAGGTTGAACAATCTCTTCTTCGGAAGGAGGATTTTCATGTTTTGATTGTGGAGGTGAATCAAGAATCTCAACTATTTGTGGGAGAGTGGCCAATGGTGCAGTTACTTGATCTTTTCCCTTTCTCACAAACTTAACCTTTATTGGCTTCTTGGAAGGGTTCTTATCCTTTTCCTTTTTTTCCCTTAGAGGGTCCCACTTACAAAGTATCTAGTTTTGAAAAACTCCCTTGTTTATAACTCATTCCCGAGAAACGAGCCACACCTTAGTACAGAAAGAATTTGAGCAGCTCTCTCCCATAGAATAGAAGCTTTCTCGGCGATGGAACAATCAATTGCTTTGGGAATACATAGCGATCTTCATTTAACCCATCATACGGGATATCAAGGACACTCTCTTTATCTCGTGGTGCCCTCTCGGATGTCGAGATAAATCTAGCATCTGGATTTCTTCAAATTTCAACCTACTATTTTTATTTCTTCGGATGGAAACTTTATCCCAAAGATCAACCCAAATATATTCTATGTTGGGAACATGTAGATATAAAGTCCCATACGATTTAAGGACTCCTCATAAATCAAATCCAACTCGTGATTCATGTGCTTCTTCAACTTGTCTGAAGCTCGTGCACCACATTCTTATCTTCAACCACCGTCAAGCATGTGTACCTTCCGATGGAATTAGGGAATGATACAATAGCCTTGTGTTTATTTTGTTGGAATTTGTGGAAATCCAAAAATTGTCTTACCAACTCCATTAGGGTCAACTTATCACTGGGAATCTAGGCAATCCGAAAGGATCACCCGGTACATGACCACCCAGAAGTTTTGTGAACTTCTTGAACTGCAAGAAGATACAACCCCATTTTGATCCTTAAGCGCATACCTCATCGAGAGACTCTTCTCTTTCTTATGTCAGGGTTCAAAATGCAAATGTTATCATAAAAGAAGGCATCATTCACTCTTCTAAATTGATCCTTGGACCCCTTGATTGTCAACTGAGGGAAATACTGATATATATGTTTGGTTGACTTACTTCCCTTCACGTCCAACCCTAGATAATTCTTCATACTGGCTGCTGCATAGATGACATAAAAAACATGCCAATAGTCAAGACTGTGTTCATCTGGGAATCAATCTCATTACTTATAAGACTGCTCCAATCAACCCCTTGTTCATTATTCTTTATAAGGACCATGAATTAATACGTCCACTTATGAAAGTCTCTTGACTTAGGGAGTCCAAATACTCGACTCAATAGGGTGATGATGTCACTGATTTCAAGGATGAAATCACTCTTGTGGATAAACTTGGGAAACCTAGAGATGATTGGCTTGGCCTTAATCAAGAACTTTTGTTCACATTCTGATGCAATCTTCTTGATCTTTGTCCTTGGATTTATTTTCTCGACTTAAGATCTACATTCACATATTCCTAAAAGTTAGGTAATCTTAAGAGGTCATCAAAGTAACCCTCATCTAACTTCACTATGGTTTGTCCTGTTTCATTTTTCACTAAGCGGGAATCGAGTCATAATTGGAAGCACAGCCAAAATGAACTCGGAGAATTGAGCAAACATTGGGAATCTTGCTGCAAGAGAGGGAGGCCACTATTGGTTATTGACTTCATCTAGGGAATTTGAGAATAATCCTTGGTTATGTTCCAAAAGTCTACCATGTCAATGTCGTAATTCCAATCTATGTCGGAAGTGGATTTCATTTTTGGTACTTGTATTTCATCTTTCCTGACCTGTCTGACTTATCCTTAGATGATCCAAGATTTGACATGAGAATTCTTGAAGAAAGAATGCCTAGATAACTCTTGTTTGAACAATCGACTTGGAAGCTTGCTGAGTAACCCCACAAACCCACCACACCAACCGGACTTTGAGACATGTCAGACAATTCATGAAACCCGACACACTGTAGAGTATAATAAGAAACTAGGTTGTGTTGGACACTTCGTAAAACCCGACACAAGGTGGAAATCGGGGGTGTTAAGCACTTTACAAAACCTGATGGTTTGCGGAATTTGGAGGATGCTGAACACTTTGTGAAACCCGACACAAGTGGAAGTTGGAAGATGTCGAGCACCCTACGAAACCTGACACAAATAGAAATTGAAGGATGTTAAGTAGCTTTCAAAACCTGATACAATGTGGAATAAGGATGGTGTCAAACACCCTATAAAACCCGACACACAGGTGTCGGGTTTCTGGGATGTCAAAATAGGTAAAATCTCCACCACGCTTGTAAGTTAAGTTTTATAGATTATTCCCAAAAACCACAAGAGTATATTCATGAAAGGAAATAAGAAAACACCCAAGATGGATTTTTAAACAAGGGTTTTCATGGAAATTCAACAAAAATGAAGAATACAACCCTAAACCCTAAACCCAGAGGCAAGAAAAAGCAAAGAGGAAAAACATTGAAAGAACGCTTCAAAAAAAAACCCGAAGATCACAAAATGATAAGAAGAGAAAAATACCTTCAAGAAATTTGAAAAATGATCGAAGATGGATCACAAAATTGATCGAGAAGTTCAATCGGGTTTGAAGGTCGAAGGAGCATGTACGAAAAATCCACCCAACAAAAATATGTCAAGTAGAAATGACGTGTAAAATCAGAGTATTTATAAAGCCCCAACATTTATTACACCTCCTCCGATATGTGTACCAACTAACCGATAACTCGGCATTAAGGCCATGTCATTATTCTTGACACTTCGAAAACCTGAAACAGAGGTTTTCTTAACAAATAAGGTTTCAGGAACCAACCGACATGAAGCATGTAAAAGACATGTCTGGATGCTATCGGGTTCCAAAAACCTGATACAAAGGATCATTTCAGGTTTTAGGTTTCAGAAATAAAGCAATATGTAACATATTTTTTGTAAGGTTCATATTATGTTTGTGGAGCCAATTTTCATGTTAGAGTGTGGTACACCTTCTATGTGTTACACTCAGGTATTTTTACGGTGGTCCCGCAAATTGGTACACCTTTTAAGAAAATTTTCATGGGTGGTTTATTAACCCATGGGTAATGGGTAACCATTATGGGCTATTTTTGGGCCCATGGTTTATCTGTACCCATTTTTTTAATTCCCACAATTTTTTTCCCATGGTTTTGATACCCACGGTTTTGTATCAAATTGCTTAAGCAATTGTCTATTTATATGGTCTTATGCATATGATACATAGATAAGAAAATGCATTGTAGATGTGCTTTGAATTTGGGTGTGAATTCTATAGAGTTTGTTGAGCATAGCTCCAAATGGATCTGGGTATTGTATTGAGAGAGTGGAGGCTTGTAATAAAATCTGAGCAAGTGATTCTTGGTGGACGTAGCCCAAATTGGGTGAACCACATTAAATATTGTCTTTCTATGTTGTGTTATTTATTCTGCACTTTTATTTGAGATCTGTAATATTTTCTACATATTAGTTTCTATTGTTGTGATTCTGTAAGGGATTATTCTACATATTTTATTACTTATTTCCTATCAATTCATCCGATGCTCTCGAAGTTCTCAAAACCCGATACACTCTGCATGTAATCAAGTTTCAGGTTTCGGAAGACACTCAACATGAAGCATGTAAAAGACATGTTTGCATGCGATGGAAACTCGAAAACCTGAAAATCTCCTTCAAAGGGAATTTTTAGGAGGTTCAGTCAAAAATTTTCTATGGTTATCTCAATTTTAGCTAGAATCACTAAAAACGAGATAACAAGATTGTATCAAACTTTGAGTGTCTTATTGGCTTTGCACGATCATCATCCCATTTTAACACAATATCTCCTTCATTGAAATCTCTAAATTTGGCTTTCTTGTCAAAAGTATTCTTCATTTGTTTCTGATTCTTTTCCATATTCAAATGAGCTTGATCTCTTAGCTCTTGTAATTCCATTAACTCTGAATAACAAACTTGCAATGGTTCATTCTCAAGCAACTCCATTTGATGCAGAAAATCTAATGCAGGTAACTCAACTGAAATAGGCATTCTTGCTTCTTTTCCATACACAAGTTTGTATGGTGAATTTCCAACTGATCTTTTAGGAGTCACTCTGTCAGCCCAAAGTGCTGAATTCAACATCAAATGCCAAGCTCTTTGATTATCTTTGAGTGTTCTTTTGATGATCCTTAATAGATTCTTGTTAGTACTCTCAACTAAGCCATTACCTTGTGGGTAATAATTAGATGAAGCACTCAAATAAATTCTATGTTTGACAGCCCAATCTGTTATCTTTGCACCAAGAAATGCTAGAGCATTGTCTGATATGATAGTTGTTGGAACACCGAATCTACAAACTATTCTTTCATAAAAGGATAGTATCGAAGTTTCATTAGCATCTTTTAAAACTACTACTTTCGTCCATCATGTAAAGTAATCTGTAGTAGTTAAGATCCACTTGTGCCCTTGTGATGAGGGTGGGTTTATCATTCCAATGAAGTCAAGACCCCACTGCATAAAAGGTTGATCAGCTAAAATAGGTTGTAGAGCAATGAAGCTAAACATTCTTTTCCAAAAAAGAAAGCACATTTTCTACACTTTCTTATCCATTCAAAATAGTCCTTGAATATGCTAGGCCAATAATAACTAGCTTTCATAATTTTTAAGGCTATGGTACATGCTGAGAAATGACCTCCTATAGGTCCTTCATGGAATTTTGATAATATTTTCTGAACTTTATCATAATCAACACATCGCAACAAAATCCCATTTATATCTCTTTTGAACAACACACCATCAATAAAGATATAATGTACAACCTATAACCTGAAATATATTCATTTATTTTTGTCCATACCTTCTGGATAGGTCCCATGCTGCAAGTAGTTAATCAAATCAGCCATCCATCTTGATTCCTGAAACTCTTGAACTGACTCAGGTTGTTGATTTTCTGGTTGAACCATAATTTCTGATTGTTGATACACAATTTCAGCATGCTATTTTGAATCACCTGGTTCTGTAGCTTGTTGTTTTTCCATATCAGCAATTAGATGTTCACACAAACCTTTCCCTCAAACCGTCTTAGCAACCCGAATATCAACATCATACTCCATGACCTTTGTTATCCAGTTTTCTCTTTTCTCATTCAACTCCTTATTTAGTAAGAATGCATTCACAATTGGATGAGAAACAAGAACATGGATTTTATTATTCGAAAGCATATATACTTGAAATTATTTAGTCCTCTAACTTCTGAAAGTACTTACTTTTCAAGGAATGTGTACCTTGTTTCATAATCGTGCAAGATCTGTCTATAGAAAGCAATAGGCTATTCAATATTTTCATCATTGAATTGAGTCAAGTTAGCTGAGATTGTTTCAATTCCTGTGAGTGCATACATTGTAAAATATTTATCGAAATTTGGATTTGCAAGAGTAGGAGCTTGAGATATAGCTTCTTTGATTGATTCAAATCCTTCTCTCCCTTCACTGGAAAGAGAAAGTTTTCTCTTTCTTTAGCATAGCTATGAGTGGTTTAACCAATGATGCAAAATATGGAACAAATCTTCTAAAAAGTTGATTTTTCCAAGAAAAATTGTAATGTCTTCTTATGATGGGGAAATGATAGTTGTGATATGGCTTTGATCCTGAAAGGATCAATTACTAAACCTTGCTTAGAAACAATATGACCAAGTAGTTTTCCTTGATGTACTTGAAAAGATATACTTAAGTGGATTCAAATATATTCCAAATTACTCGCATAACCAAAAGTATACCTTAAATGCATTATATGTTCTTGAATCTTTTGAAAATACAATAACATCATCTAAAGAAATGAGGATGCATTTATTAAAAAAGTTGTGAAAATCCATGTCCATTAAACGTTGAAACGTGGCATCAACATTTGAAATACCAAAAGGCATCCTTTTGTAAGCATAAGTACCCCACTTGGTGGTAAAATCTATTTTATATCTATCCTCTACTCGGACTAAAATTTGATTATATCCACTTTAATCCATCTCTAGAAGAGATAGTCTATCTAAACCTGAGACTGTTCTCAAATAATGATCCATATTTGGGAGTGGGTGATGATATTTTAATGAAGCTTTGTTAAGGTCCCTAAAATCCACACATAATCTGATTTCTCCGTTCTTCTTCCTAACAGGAACAAGATTGGATACCCAAATTGAATGCTTAACTGGAAAGATAATACCCAATTAAATCAAACTTAGATAATTCTTTCCTCATCAGAGGTTCTATTTTGGGATTTACAGGCCTCTATTTTTGTCTAACAGGTTTAGAATTTGGCTGCAACTTAATCATATGTTGTGCTAAATTAGGATCAAATCCTTTTAGGTATTGATATTTCCAAGTGAAAACATCCTTAAATTCTTTGCAAAGATCAATAAATGACTATTTTTCAGCTGAGGAACATACATTTCCAAGAAATACCTTTTTCCCTTCATCAACCGAGATCTCTTCGTAATTATCAGCGTGGGTTGAAATTTTAGTCTTGACCTTTCTTAACTGATCATTAGTGCTGAAGATGTCTTCCAATGTGACAAGACCTCGAGGAAATTTATTTGTCTTTAGCTGAACAATCTGATCACCATATAAATGTTGTAATTTATCCTAATTAACTACAGAAAAATTAGCTTCTTCTTACAAAAAACCTATAGATTTGATCATCACTTTCAAAAACTTTCCAATTTGAATCATTATCAGGTATTGAGGGCCTGACAATTAACTTTATATGAGGCTGGATTTTGCTATTTTCAATCTATTCCAGCACTTCAAAACTAGCCCCAACTACTGCAAGTCTATCTGCATGCTTGTTTTTAGCTCTAGGAATAGACTGAATGTTAATAGCATCAAAATCTTCCATTAAGTCTAAAACTCTATGTCTGTAAGACTTCATTAATGGATTCTTACAAACATTGAAATTTCTTACTTGATTGATAACCAACTCAAAGTCATTAAAAATCCATAGCATGTTGATACCTCTCTTTCTAAATCAAGCCATGAATTAAAGCTTCGTATTTAGCTATATTACAAGTACATGAAAATTGGAGACCCAAATATGAAAAATACCTTTTTTCATTGGGGAAGTGAGCATTAGACCTGCTCCCTATCCCTTCTTGTTCTTAGCTCCATAAAAATGAAGCTTCCAAATCCCTTCTAATGAATCTTCTGTTTTAGACAATAAGGGAAGTGGTGTATTTTCTTCATGCACACAATACACACCAAACATGTGTTCTTCAACTTCCTTAGAAGGATCATGAGCATGTTCTTCCATTGTATTTTCATTCATGAACATGTTAGAAACATCATCTAATGTTGAAACCTGAGCTACCTCATCAAAGTCAGAATGATCTAAGGTAGAATAATTAGCCACCAGATTTGGAGAGTGAGACGCAATATGAAATATGGCCAATGGCTTTGAATTGATAGTAACTTTGGTGCCGTAATGAGTAGTATAAAATAAGGACCAATCTGAACATAGATAACCTCCTATTTTTTCTGTGAAGTCTCTAGATAAGCATAAAGAAAATTATGGAGGCAAATCTACAACAGCTACATCTTGTAGAATAGAAACATTTGGGCAAGTGTGTAACATCACTTATAAATTTTTGTTTATACCAACTATATCAGTTGTAGTTCCGTCAAGTTGTAAGAAAATTCTTTCGTAGGCTCATACTACAAAGCCATTTTTTTGCAATCATTTTTGGCATAATCATGTCTACTTGCACCACTTTCCACCATGCAATAATGAACTAGATGTTCCCAAATAATCATTGATAAATAAAATAGTGGTGGTTTCTTGATGTCATGAGCATTTAGAACTTTTTGAACCATCCACTTAACTTCTTTAATGCGGTCTTGTTCAAACATTCCAAGGACCATGTCTCTTTTTTTTGAAATTCCTTTTCTTCTTGTATTTGAAGAAATCTACAACTTAGCTAGTTCATGAGAGAGTAAATCTTGTTGTCCAGGAATACTTAGAGTGTAACACATTGAGATGTTAACGTTATGCTTTTTCATTACATCAACAATGTTGAAACAAGCAACTATTTTAGAGATGGGTTTAACTATCTTAGAGTAGGCCTTAGTGAAAACTGATTCTACTTCAACTACCTTGATATCTAAGGTATAAACAATCTTCTTGGATCAGGCTGTAGCTATTTTTGATGGCCTCTATCAACTGGAACACTTGTTGTTTTTGAGGAACAATAGGGTTGTTGGTTGAATTTGGAACTATAGATGTTGTCTTATCAGTGACAGTAGGCAGGATAGGCCTATTTTGTTGTTTTTGACTTTCAGCAGCTTTCCCTTGAGCCCTAGTAGTGACTGCAATGAAATCCTCCTCATTAAAACTGACTAAATTCTATTCAGGTGCTTTCTAAACATGAGTTTCTTGCTGCCCACCCTCCATTTGAGGCATGAACAATGTTTCAGATTGAGGTTGTGCAACAAGATTCGATTCATAAAAGTATTTGGGTAACTTGCAGCTGAATGAGGTTTATTGCAAGGTTAACACCACTCTTCCGTAGCCATATTAACCGGGACTAAAGCGTTAGATGAACTAGGAGCCTTTGGGTCAAACTGCCTTTGCTGGTAAGGATGCCTATAATTTTGATTCTATTTATTTTGTTGATAAGGAGCCTGATAGGGTTTGCTAGGTAATGTAATTTTTTTCTCAATCAAAGTCAATTTATTTCCTATAATTTGTAAAGTTTTAAATACATCATCTGATGGGGCTACAACAATAGGTTCTATGATTGTAATAGGCTGAGGAATAGGTACTAGATCTTCCAAAAATGGCATTGAAGTCCTTGGTGCCAATTTTCTAGCTTGATTAAGACTATTTTCAGCTTGGATAGTGATATCGTAGTCTACTAGGAGTGTCTCTCCCCATTGATTGAATCATAGTTGAGATATCACATGCTCAATGCCCTAAGATAATAAAGGAAAGCATAGTCAACTTGAGGCTTAACACTTGCTGGAATTCTTTCCCGTGTTGTGGAAAAATGGATATTGAACCGAACATAAACTCATTGGGAGATCTTTTAATAGTAGACAACTATTCAAAATGAGAGACAAATGATCTGAATTATCTTGGAACTATTTCAACAATTTTTCACCTAAGTTATCCTAATTCTTATGCTTCCAATTTCTAGGTTTCTATACCATTACAAGGCCTACCCTTTAAAAAATGTAGCTAAAAGTCTTAAAGCTATGTCTTCATGAGTGATATTATGGACTGCACATAGGGATGCAACATCTTTGATATGTTCAGCAGGTGTAACCTGATTTTCACCCATTAATGATGGCAAACTTTTCATGGCAACATCGGAATGCCATTAATAAAGGTCACAAAATTCTTTTGTGGTTGAATAACCATTTGAAAAAGGGGATGTTAATAAAGAAATTGATATATGGTGAAGGAATATCAGGAGGAGGGTTATCAAAACTAGGTCTATTATAAGGTAAAGTATTACCAACTATTCTCCTTCTAGTAGAATTCAAGGGTAAAGAAACAAACTTAGGAGGAATTCCTCTTACTGAAGGATCTTGTAGTCACTTTAGGCATGGAACATGTTATAATACTGGTCTGAAATTAGCTCTGTGGAGTCACCAAAAGATCTTAAAATCTATAAAATAAATTGCTGCAACTTGCTCCCGAAACTAGCTTTTATATTTTCTGTAAATCTGTTGTGGATCTGCTGTAAATAGTTGTAACCGTGCATGCATATATGACTCATTCACTACAAGATATTGGGTCCTTTATTCACACATTTTCTACAAAATTATTGTAGATAAGAAACATTAAATTGTGAATCCAAATTTGTGGATTCCACCCACAAATTTATTGTGGAAAAATTAAATTGTAGAAAATTTGTAGATATTACTACAACTCAAAACATGTGGCAATCACCACATATAAATAAATTGTGACAATTGCAACAACTCAAACAATTGTGACATTACAACAAATTTAACAATTGTAACTTTACCACAAAATCTACATTTAAGACATTACTACAAATCAAATATTGTGATATTACAACTTTATAATTTTTTTGTCATTCTAAATTCTAAAATATTAACAATGTTGTTCTTACCTTATTATTAAGTAAAATAATATAATCTTCCAAATATAAATATAAATATCTTGTAAATATAAGTCTATAATTTAATCTCTTATAGGTATATGATTTATACTTTCAATTTTTCATATTTCAATTACCAAAAATGATCAATTCAATTAACAAATATCATATATATATATATTAATATCAAATATCAAATATATATATATATATACATTTAAAATACCATTTGAAGTTTAAATATTATTTAAGTTGTGAATTTAGATTATACTATTTTAGTTTCATTGTATTTCAAATAAGGAAATCCTGTACTAATTTAATATTAAGTATATTGAAATAATGTTACAGAAGTGCATGTGAGATGTTGTTCCACGGGAATATTTTGCAGAAAGTCTGCAATTTTTTGTTGGATGTAGGTTAATGGGTAGATTTTACTCGACTTCTTGTAGATTTACACATCATCAATCATGCATCTTCCATACATTTTTTTGGTATTATCCTGTTCTTTACATTGTATTTTTCAAAAGAAAGAATTTTTTTATTGATTCTCTTTTGAAAAAGAAAATCATTTTTGTACAGTCTTTTCTCATGCTCACAGTGATACCTAAGACAAACCAAAAAATATTAACATAAGCCACATTATAAAAATATTAAATAACCATATTCCTATAGTTTTCTAATATCGTGCAAAATATTTTATCTTTCTTTTAAACACGTTATCAAAATTGCCCAGAGTAAAAATAAAGAGCCTTAGCATCAAATATCAAAAAAATACAATCTATCAAAAACGTGAGAAATAAGAACAAAATGGCTGCAAACAAATCTTTTCATCACCCATAACAAATAACTTGACTTTACACCACCATTTTCTTTTAAAAATGAAGATTAGGAATAGGGCATCACCCATCAACAAATAAAACCCCGTGAAAGAGGGCTGCATTGATCACTTGTATTTAAAACAAACATGGTTTCAGTTTTTTTGCTGCTAAATGTGGGTATAGATCTCAACCGTTCAGTATAATTGATAGCTAATGATATGTTTATGTGATCCGTGCAGTTTAGAATCCATGACAATAAAGATCATATTTAGTTGGCTTGATGGCGTTGATCTTTTTTTATTGAGAAAAATTCACAAGGCTAAAAATATTTTAAACTAAAACCAATGATCTAGAACTAAAATGATTCCGCACAATCTTGAAAAGTATTCATCCATTATGTGGACATTAATGGGTTTTACAAATTATACTTGGAAATTAACATTTAAATACTTAACTATATTTATCTAAAAAAATTTAGACATATTACTTTTGCATATTAAATTGGTTGTTTATTTTATTATCTTTAATATATTTTAGAATTTTAATAATAATTTATGTTATAAAAATAATTATATAATGATTTAAAAGACATTAAATTTGTGATTGAAATTTGTAGTTAAAAATAATTTTCAACAATGAGGAGAAAAAATTAATCAATACATTAGAGCATCAAAATCCTACATTTTTCAAATTACATAGAGAAAATGTGATATTTCCACAATAAAATATTAGTAATATAAATATTCCACAATTTAAAGATTTAAAAAATATGAAATTGTGGATTTTATTGTTTTTGAAAAATAATTTATTTAGTGTTAATAGTTCATCTTTTTATATTAAACAAAAATTTTGTGGACAACATTGTGAATAAATAAACTGTTTCTAATCATGTAGATCACATTACAGTACATATATTTTACACATTGTGCATAATCCATAATAAAGTTTTAAAGGTGTTGACTTTTCATGATTTATTTTTAATAATATTATGAATTATTAGAGTTAATTTTATCTATAATGCATAAATTTTATACTTTATGGACAATATATAATAAAAAATTTAGTGGTCTATATAATATGAAGATGTAACGAGTTTTTCACAATGAAATATTTTAAAATGTGAATTTTCCACAAGTTTAAATGTTACTTTTATGAAATTGTGGAATATCTACTTTTTATTTTATATAATTTATTCATTTAATGTTGATAATCCACAAGTTTTCTACAAAAAGTAACTTTTGTAGCTAATTTGTGGAAAACTTTGTGGATAAATAACCTAGTTCTTATAGTGGTTCTCCCACTAGGAATGCCAAAACTCTTATCTCTCGAAAGTGCACCCTATAGAGAGATGGCTATAGGTTTTCTAAGCTTGCAAAAATTGATCTCTCTCTTTCATAGATACAATGGAAACACCTCAAGTATGTGGGTATACCTATTTTGAGGTGAGTCTCCGGGATTAAAAGGCTGGTTCCTTATTGGTGTATCCTAAACTGATTCTGGGGTTTAGGGGTAAAAGATGACTATAAAATGATTAAAACTAAGGTGATACACCAAATTTGTATGAGGGATTTGACAGAGTATATGCATAATTGATATGTGAAGGATTTTTTCGGTGCACGAACCAACAGTTTTTCTACCAAATATTAAGGGAAAAACAATTTGAGGTATTGAGGGAGATTATCGTAACAATACTTCTAAGCTAAACATGCACATTAATATCATGCAGAAACTACTGAATTTTTTCAACAAGGTAAGATGATTAATCAGGGAATTTACATTCACAAGACTAATAGAAACATACACAAGACTGCAAATAATTGAGAAGGTAGAAATTCTTCACACTCAGAAGGAAAAATTAGCAAAAATTTCTTCAGTACTCATATATCAAAAAGTCCTCTAGAAGTTCTCCTTTTTAGTTCGCAAAGGCACACAATATATAGAAAAAATAAAATTCACCTTCTTCCTAAAAATAGCCTAAGGATTGTACTCACCCATGCATTCTATTTTTATCCTTTATTTAATAATAGATAAAGGAATAAAAATAGAGCATGCAATTACAAATAGGCATTTAATATCCTTGATTACAATTGGTCAACAAGTTGACCGATATATTTTTAAGAAAGTAAGAGTAAAGAATTTGCTATTAATAAGCTTGCTTGTTGAGAAAGTCTCTTTTATGAGCATGTAAATTTGTGTTCTTGTCTATTATGTCCTCTTGTGAAGCATGCGAATCAACTCCTTGTTCGTGAGAAAAAAATGCAATACTTGCAATATTTTGTAGAAAGAAATCATCTACTGCAGGATCACTTATCCATAGGCACATCATAATCATCTCTTATTTTTTGGAAAAATAAAGTAATTAATTCATTCAAAAAATTTCGCCATCCAACGTTATCCTCTCGTAATTAAAAATTAGCTCTAAAAGATCTAGCAAACTCTACAAAATCCTTCCCGTGATAACCATTAACAAAGCTTTGTATTTTATCACTTTGAATATGTCCATGCTCAACAAATTTGATCTAAAATGGCCTGCGCAAAATCATCCTTTTTGTTTTCTAATAAAATTTGTGCATTTTGAAATACTAGGCTCGCCATTTGCTCTTAATCCAAGCTTTACACATGTCTGAATTTAATTACAGTAGAATCATTGCTTGAAATTATGTCTTTTGCTTCTAATTATTCCTTTGCAGCCTACGTGGAAGTTGAATACTTTGACTCCTTTGGTAGACTTTCAGCCCCATTTATAATTTGAAACCTTTGCAGGACTTTCGACACAGGGGGGTCTATTTGAAACTTTTGAGGGCTTTCAGGCCTGAGGGTTTATTTGAAAATTTAACCCCTTTTATGAAAAATCTCAAAACTCAACGAGGACCCGCTGCTTCGCCAATGCTTTAAATTTCGGATTGTTTTGACTTTTTCCTCAGTAGGGTTATGGGGCTATTTTGAGATTTTAACCTTTACAATTTTAAACTTTAAAACATAAATAACTCTTGACCTCCATTTTTCTACTTCTACCGTGATGGTGCCACATGTACTATGTGAAATTTGGGCTGCGAGAGGAAATTTTGACACTTTATAAAATTTGAAAATTATAAGTTGGTCAATCAATTGCCATTTCACTTGGACTACTTTTGCATCGATCGTAATGATCAATTTGTGAGCGTTGATCTTTGTACTTGTCGATTTTTTATCATTGATCTCAAAAGCATTATTAGGATTTCGACTTATATTAAATGCATTTTTTGAAGACTCGAACCATGGTTTGCATTGAAAGTGGAGATTAATCCTCATGCTTTGATCTTTTCCCTTGTTGATTTCTGATCGTTGATGTCTAACCATGGCTGGATTCTTGTTAATTCACCCCTCAAGTTCACATGGTAAAGGAAAGCTTCACCCTAATGACCATTTCATTTTGATTTTCACTATGCGGGCGAAGCCCTCACAAAATTTTATTGGCGCCATTGTTTTCCTTTGAAATGTGGTCCTGTGTTATTCTTTTTGATGGCCACCATTGTTGTTTTTGAGCTTAGCCGTGATTTCACTTCTACCTTCTTCAGAGCTATATCAGCTTCTGGGTTTTCAAGATCTCTACCTTTTCCTTGGCCACCATTGTTTTTTTTTGAGTTGACTATGCAAATGGTGTTGAAGTCTGGTAGGTTCTTGATCTCCAAGCAACTTGTGCCAAAATTTGTAAGTTCATAACTGTGGTGAAATTTGAAGGCATTATCAAGATGTACCCATATCTCAAGCTTTGAGTATGTGCTATGAATTGATTTTGTGAATAATTGTGGAGTTCATTCCACCTGTTGGGTTCCTTGATTTTTTTACATATTGTAATGTTGGTCATCCTGGTTCAAAGCTTGGTATAGCCTTGAATTTTGAACCTATATCCTTTTGTTTTAGTTTCCTCTTGTTCTTTTATGAAGCCATTCTGAGATTTCTTCATGGGTTTTTTTAATTTTTGTTACTAGGGGAACCGAAATATGCCATTTCTTTGCATTCTTAGTCAGAAGAATCCCTTGTCATGAATTGAGTTGTTCTGATGTTTGAGCTATCAGGATCCTCTAGTGTGCTAGAACTACTCATGGTGTTCATTTGTGGAGAGCCTTCGAGCTTTAGTTATGCATGCTTAGCCTTGTGGAAATTGTTATCTGAATCTTTTGAGTCTCTATTTCTGAGTATAGAGTTTGGTTTTTCCTTAGGACCTCTGTTTTGCAGTATTTGACATTCATTTCTTTCTTGCATTTCATGTGACCCCTTGGTTTGACCTCGGCCATTTCAAGTTGAAACTTGTTTCTGATTTTGGTTTCTTTAGTTCTAAACTAGATGAACCTATTTCTTACTCTTATTTTGATACCCCTTAATGGGTTTTCGACTGGAGCCTGAAACTATAATTTTCTCTTGGATTCACCACTTGAAACTTATGACTTTGGTAATATCATCATCATATCTGATATATGTAGTGAAATTTCTTCTTTGATTGATTCTACCCCTAGAAGTATGATTGTTTGAAACTGAGTATCCTCCAGTTAGATGTAATAGGCTTGGTTTTTATCATTTGTTGGTACTATATACACTCTGATATTCAGATCTTGAGCCTGTAACTACTTACTAAAATTTTGAGTCATGTATCTTTTCAACCACTATAACCTCATAACTTGTAGAAGTTTACTACCTAGTTTGCAGCCAGAGTTCCATATGATTATCTAGATTGAAGCTTTATTACTTTATACTTGTGCCTGATAGCCATAATAGATGTGTTTTCAAAATTCTTTCTTCCTTAGCTGCAATCTGAAACATGTAATTTTCCTGCAAGTATCTTCTCTATTATATACTATAACTTATTCCATTTACAAAAATATATGAGTTTGAGTTACATTAATCCTTCTTTCTGGCGTGTACTCATGACTTATCTTGTCTTATGCCATCTTTATAGGACATGATTTATTTCTTCTTGGTTGTAACATGTATCTCGCACACTTTAAGAAAATAGTAGTTAAAAATAATTAGGCTTTTGGCCTCTCTTTTGTCCATGTTTCTTATTCTATTTTCTATTTCTACTTCCTAAGTGGGCTATGCAGTTTGATCTTCAGGAACTCCATATCTTTTGCTGGTTAGAGATCCATATGCATGAATTAGGATAGTGTAGGAATATTGATCGACCTTGAGATCTTTATTGATGGTTCTTATCTTTTTCTTTTCAAGTACCATGCTTTGAATTGTGAAGATAAAGCTAGAACAATATGGAAGGGGGACAATCTGCACAACAAAGAATATACAAAGGAAATGATGGGTTCACTCATATTCCTTTACCTTTTATTTCATGCATGTGTACCTCTTTCTTCAGTAGATGTACTTTACTTTTTAGTCACATCCCATGGCTTGTGTGGGAAACATTGACTTTCCTTATGAATAAAACATTGAATTTTGTAAATGAGTTGTATATTTATTTATGCATTTCAAGCTTCTGAATGGAGTGTATGATGAACTAAAAAACTCGGTCATATAATTGAATGTCTTAAACATGAAGGATAGAACATTGATGAGAACCTGTAACATTCAAGAATGAACTCGATTTCTGTAATCTGCACTTATGTTTGTTGTCGCAAAACTCAACACTCCACCTACTCTGTAATTCGGTGTCTTCATCAAGACAAAAAAACTGTCCTTCCGGGCCTTTGTGTTCTTTTGCTCAAGGTATCATGAAATTGTAGACTATGTGATACTCAACATTTTGTAACAACACACATAGCTACTGATTTCACTTAATCATTAATTAATTCAAGGTAACTAATAACATCAAAACTTCTTTAGCTTAGGCATACTTCACCCATGAATTTCATCGTAATGACGAAGTTTCAAGTTTTCCATTTTTGCACAAGTGCAAAAATTGTCAACAAACATCAAGTGTAATTTTTTTCCTAACCATTATTACATTTTCTCTTATTTTAACCACATTTACATTGTTTCTTGGGTCTCCTATTGACATCACTTTACAAAAAAATGAGTTATGAAAGTACTTGCCTCAAATCTTAAATAATTACATGATTGGAAGCATTATAACTACGCACGAATCACAAGTGGTTTGTGTTCCAGGTAAGAGCTCATGTTTCCATATTTCATGATCCTGCATGGGACATTTCTTTTATTCTTAATGTCATGAAAGGACTTTTTAGGGATAAAGGGATCAAGTTTTAAATTTCCTCTTCTTGTAAGTTAAAAATATTCAAAATAAAAATTCGTTTGCTAAGAGCTATTTACAAAATTTGCCCAAAAGTTAACCTCATAATGGGCATAAGATGAATTAATTCCAATATCACTCAGATATCTATGCTCAACTATAGATCAGTTTAAGGTGTGAAAACTTGTTTATCCCATTAAATCTTCATAAAGGAAAAAGGTGAAAAGTTGCTACTAGCCAAGGTGACTCATTTATCTGTGAGGAACTAAAGAGATCATTAACAAGAGTTTAATGCATAGTAAAACTATTTCACTATCTCCATTTGTGTCATCTGGATCCCACAAAGAGTTCATTTGATGATGAAGTTAATCCTAGGTCTAACTTCATGAGACTTTGGTGGTCCACTAGGATACTAAGGAAGTGTTAGTTCTACTTACCCCAAATATGATAAGGTTACACCGCATAGTCATTGCTTCGAACAAGGACTCTTAAGTTAATTTTCTTAGGAGTAGTAAAAGAAGTCTAGTTGTGAGGATTAATTATTTCTTAGGATGATAGCATTTTACAAACTAATGTGGCTAGAATGAGAGGGAGGGTACAACAAGTGTTAAATATTAACTTCATTAGTAATCCCAATTGCTAAAGGTGGCTTTCTAGAGTATTTGACGATTTTTACAACATAACACCCTTCACTCTACATATGTGTTAGGCTAAAAGGGTTTTATATTATGTTAAAGGTTAGTTTCCCATGGAGTACTACCTCAAAAGAACAAATTCTTCTTACTATGCACACGACTAGCAATCCTATGAGGAAACCCCATACTCAAGACAAATTTTAACCACGTCGTTCCTAATTTTTAGGTTCACGACAATTGCTAAGCATAAAATTTAAGATAATAATCTCAGACATGGGATTTTATTTCCTTATTCTAGGATTTTCCATTGAGTTAAATTATTTAGGTCCACCTTAAAGTTTTAAATTTCCACATTAAGAAGGATCAAACGAGAAGGTAGTTATGCAATAATTTTACACCAAAGTTAATCGATTTATTTAGATTTTATTTCGTGTTATCAAGGAAAATAACACAACACACCATATATTTAGTCATCAATTTCACAAAGAAAAGGCACTATAAGATGTCAAAATAAATTACATTTAACATATATATCCAAATTTTTTACAATACATAATTTTGAATCAAAATGACACTCATGGTTAGGTACACATTTCCCAAACAACCCTAAACACTTGCAACTCATACACATTACAAAATTTCAATAATAAACTTTATTGTAACATAGAAATACATATAAATCAACATATACATTCAATTAACATATATAAATTATAATAATACACAATGAATTATAACCACGTCGTTTCACCATCTCACTTGCATCCTACAAAACTATGTGAGCATGAAATAAGTGATAAATCGATGACATGACATCCACCTAAATCTAGCATAATTAACATTTTTATTTTTCCATTTACATAATAATAATAATTTGCACTAAAAAAGAGAGGGTTAGAGACATATATTCATTTCATTTCACTTCATTTCTTAACTAAGGAGAGAGAAAGAGATAGGGAAGAGAGAGAAACACTATTTTTCCAAAAGTCACATTTCACACCATAAGCCACATGGGAGAGTTTCATATAGTTACTTATACATTTATATAGGTTTCACGATGGTTTATTGTCTTGGCTAGGGTCTTATGACCTTATTTTTAAATTTTCTAATAGTTGTGAAAATGTCTAAGTATGGCCTAGAGGCTAAGGAAACGCGTTCAACACAATATTCCAATGGGAAAAAGTGTAACAATTAATTTCATGTGTGTACTCCTATACACAAATAATTTATAGGAAGTTATGGAATTTAGAACTGGAAAACAATTTACAATTTGTGGATACTTTTCTAAGGCCATTAGTTGGAATTTTCCTAGTTGCAAAACGACCCCAATTTTAGCTCAAGGGCTCAGAAAACAAAATCCAAAAATCACATTCATTTGATGAACTTGAAATGGAAAATTCCTTAAAATTATCCTATATATGGATAATTCACTAGAGTTAATGGAACTCAGAATCGATAATTGGGTTAAAAACCACAATGGGTTTTCCAGAGCCACCGATCGTAATTGGTCCAGATTTGACCTTATCAAACTACAATCGGATGCCTAAAAACCCCATTACCAAGATATTTAGAAATGTGTTTTTCCCCTAATTGAATTTTATAATCAATTATCTAGTAGAAATACTAGAGGTTTTGCGAAGGTGGAAAAGTGACCCTTCGCTTAGGCTCCAAATTGTGAGAAGAAATGAAAAATCAAATTTTCAGTTTTAGCCAATCCTTGAAGCAACAAAATGGGGTAAAAGGATTTTACAGTGATGGATAATAAAACACCAATGATTAATTGGGGTCAATTTAAAGCTTGATGTGACTCTCTCCATAATAAGGAACAAATGCGTAGGTTGACATTTCTTTTACGGGGCTCAAAATGTTGTTTTGCAAGTCTCCAAATGTGGTGTTTTTCTATGTTTGCAAGTAAATGGAAAAATAGTTGTGTTTAGTTGATGAATCATCTAACTTCCACCAGTAACCATGGACATGAGCACCTATTTATAATACTCTAGGTTAACAACATATCAGATTGTGGTAGCAATCACGGTTGATAGTCAAATAGTAAATCAGTTACGTAAACCACAAGGTGTAGTTTTATTGTTTTACATTGTTTAAGTTTGGTTGAATATCCAATTTCATAATTATCCAATGGTTTAATATTCTATTAAAATGAAAATGAAGAAAAATATGAAAATTATAGAACATGCGGTAAGGACCATTCCTGGAAATATTAGCATTCGCAGAGTATGAGGTTCTCCAGAGGGTTCACCCACATTCATAAGGCTCCAAATATCTTCCAAGCATTATATTGAATGGTTTGCGTGCACCTGCAACAACACCCATATAATTTCCTTGTCTCAAATTTTTGTAAAGCTTCTTCAACAAAACCATTTGTACACATCCCTAAAATGAAGCATTTCATGAATTTATGTTGTCATGGGCATTTTGACAAACCAAAACATGAGCTTTTCCTCCTGCCTCCACATTTTCATACATATTTGTCACAAAACTTCTCACTATAAAATTTAATAAGAATACCATCCCCATCCCTAATTCTAAACTCTTGTTTAGACATTTTCAATACTTAGTTGAAGGCCACTCGTCCAATCACAAGGAAAATGACCTACACAAACTTTATAGACTTTACTAACATGTTTCATAATTTTTTTGAAGTCTCCTCAACAAATCTCGGTGGACAAATCCATTTCACAAGATCCATTAGTGTAGATATAGAAACCATGGTACTAAAATATACTTCCATTCCAACAACCATGGCATTCCATGGCATATTGTTCTTAGACAATAAATTTTTTTTTTTTTAAGAATAACTAGAAATGATTACGAGACCATATTATATCCTTTTTTGGGTGCACACTATAACAATGATTGATAGAAAAAAAAAAGTGGTAAAAATATTTATTTATTTATTCCAACGCGGCCATTATGTGTATATATCCTACTTTGGGCTACCATTAAAATTTTTCGAGAATGGAAAATGGGGGGGTTTCATACAGAATGACATGGAAGAGAAAATATTGCATAGACATAAGTGAAAAAACAAGAAAGGAACTTTCAATAATTTAATCTATACAACTACTCAAAATAAAATATATGGAGCTAGAAAAAAATTGCACAACAATGGTAACATCATACACAACACAAGTGCTTAGGAGTCAAAGAAGAAAAATCCAAAGAGCTAGATGTTATGCCTAACTGAATTACCCTATAATATTCAAAACCTTTTCCTCTCTTGTATACATCAAAAACATAGAAGACAACCATAATTTCCTTTCCCAAAGGCCACTAAACCTGCTCTAGCATAGATAGAGATCAAGATAATAAATTTTTATGCAATGAAATGAGGAGGCATAAAGGGATATAGATTTATCTCCTTGAAATGTTTTGTACATTCCGCAACTATCCAACTACTACTAAATTTTCAACTTTGGCCTGGGTTTCACGTGATTTACACATAGGATACCAAATAAAGTGTCTAGATTATTGTGCAAGGAAAATGACAGGATGAAGGCCACCTAGGATTCCCATATCCTTGTCAGGGAGCCCATGTGCCATCCCATCAATCCCTTCATCTCTATCATTGCTTTTTAATCAAATCACCCCTTTTTATATGAAAAATCATAAATATATGAAGGTTTGTAAATTTATTTTATTACTATTTTATGGTGGCACTACATTTCCCTCCCCTTATAAGAGCATCATCCTTGATACAACACAACACAAAGGCTTGAAGGGTAAGTAGGAAAGAAAGTAAAAATTGACACATGCTGCTAAAAAAAAATAACTTGTTGGTACAACTTGACCACAAGGAAGCAAACGAATTATAGCAATATCTGAAATTTTAATGTTCTGTGAAGATTGACAATTATCTTTCACTTTATTACTCAAATAGTATTTTCCTTTATAATATTTATAAATCTCAAGCTCTTAATATTCAATGTTTAGAATTTCAATTGTCTTATGTTCATGGGTGCCCAATAGTAATTGGCCTCAAGGTGTCACACAAAACTCAACACAACACAAACGACCCAAGATACGTTTTTATACAAACTTTCATGACTCAGTATCACATCAAAAGACGTCTAATTCCACCATGGAAAAAAACAAGTAGTCTACATAACAAATATTTTCCAAAAATTATGTCATAGGCATAGATCCAACACACACATGTAATTGTTAAACAAAATCATCACACTGATACATATACAACTGGTATCACATGACCCAAAAACCATGATTATACCCACACAGTGTAGGGACAACATCCAAAGAGGTACATACCAACCCAGAGAGGAGTTCCAAAATCAATCATAAAAATTCTTATAAATACTCACAAGAGTACACATAATTCATAACACCAACTCCACACATCACAAAAAATCATGAAATAACTCCATATATCTCCCAAAGCATCACAAAACAACTCCATATACCTCCCAAATCATCACAAAACAAATCCATATACCTACATAAGAGAAAGAATCATAGTGCCAAAACTAGGCCAGTTCACTCAACCATAGAGCCCTATTAGCTGATTTCTCCATATCAGGTTACTAAACCATACAAATTTCCATCAAGAATATCAATTCACTCAACGATAGAGCCCCATCAAGAATATCGGGTCACTCAACCATAGATCCCCATCTCCTTTCTCCATTTAATGAGGTTAGGTAACCCTATGTCCCTAGGCACATAGAGCCTTATCATCCCCACCCAAGTGGTGTAGTAACCTGTAGTTCAAAAACTACAATGTGCTATGACCCCTTGGGGGTACGCCCATCTGAACGAAGTGGGTCCATAGGTCAAACCACTCCATGGTTAATCTCATGACCCTATTCCAGCACATTACGACATTAGAACCAACATAACAATCCATTTCAAATGCCAAGTGGCAAAAATCTCAAGCCTTGGTTAGGCTCTAAAAAAATTTAAACTTGAAATTTTTTTTTAAAACTAATCCAAACCAGTATGCGCCCAAATTTTTTTCATACAAAAGAAAAGATGAAATGCAACAATTAGTTAGGAAATTTACGGAATATATTTTTTTGTTTAAAGGGATAGTCACAAGGATTTACCATAAATTATTTAATTAAATAAATATTAATAAATTCCTCTTAATCATAAGGTTGTCGTAATTAAAATTAATAATTAATTAGTATTATTTTATTCCATACATTTCTTGTGTAAATCCCTTCTTGGGATCATGATAATTTCCATTAATTTACTCTTATAAATCATTATTTAAGTTACCCTTGTTACAAAATTATTTAATTCATCCCTATAGTTCTAATATCATTTATTTACTTAATACTCTATGGCTAAGGTCTGAACTTACCCTCACCATATAATTAAGTTCAATTAATTTTAATCCCTATTATAGCATTATCTAGTTATCCATGTATAAAATTAATTTAATTAATTCCTAAAGTCAAGTCCTTTATAAAAGTCACTTAACTAAAGCAATAAATGTCACACTTTAATCCTAACATTCTAACACCTCTTTAGTGGCTCCATTGAGAAATTACACATGTATTTAATGTAAAATATATTCCCACCAAAATATCTTCACCGAACAACCGTAGGATTTATTCTCAACCATTAGATTGAACCAGATTAGAGCCCTTGGATTATGTATTCTATCTAACCATAGACATCCTTATGAGGTGTTCTTATTCAATTCTTTTACCCTATTTTCTCATTTTCATTTTGCAGGTTTGGGAGAAAGAAGAGGATGGAGGCCATGAAAGGTTGCTCAAGCTCATGGATGGATATACACATTTTTGTTGCTTATTTCATTTGTAACCCTCTCCTAGGGTTTGTTCATATTGTTATTTTTTATTGTGTATTTTATTTGCATTTACCCTATTTGGGTATGAGTATTTTTGCCCCATTTTAAATTATAATGTAAATAATGTATATACAAGATGAGGGTTTTGATATATATATATATATATATA
This sequence comes from Taxus wallichiana var. yunnanensis, assembly GCA_018340775.1. Lineage (NCBI taxonomy): Eukaryota > Viridiplantae > Streptophyta > Pinopsida > Cupressales > Taxaceae > Taxus > Taxus wallichiana. The sequence continues at coordinate 652,132,236 of CM031238.1, forward strand.
TATATATATATATATATATATGGGTGTTTGTTGAATATATACCCGATATAATATTATTCAGATTTACTTATGATGGCAAAGTATATATATGCACATAGACCCACACACATACACACACACATCTATATTGAATATATAATAAATCAACTCCACATGCCCAAATTATACATGTCGCGACCAATAAATAAAATGTGCAGAGTTAAGAATGGCAATGGCCATTTTAGTTTTTTTTTGGAAGAAAAATGTGGGCGTAACACTTGGTATCATAGTTGTGGGTTCAAGACTTGGACCCTGGGTGAACACAAAACTCAAAAAATAAACCTAGTGCAACTCTAAACCTAAAACACAAAACATTGTATGATATTTTAAAGTGTAGAAAAATATAGAAATATGAAGCAACGTAGATAAAGGTAAAATAACTCTCACTTTGGTCCTGCATCCAAGAGGCGCGTTGGTACCAAAATTGATTCTCCTTCAAAAGCTGAGCAACATCACAGGTTTGGAAGGAAGCTTAGAGATAAGTAGAGCATATAGTGTGGTTTTTTGTAGCCGAGGATAAAATGCAGCTTTCTCCTTGTCACTCAAATGTGGAGAAATGGGTACCACCTTCAAGAGGATTTGACCTATCCTCACTAATTATGGTTGTCTTTCAACCAAGGTGAGAGGACCCTCTTGTAGTTTGTTTTTTTGTGGAGGAGATGGAGATATCCTTCCTAGTGAAGTTATTAAGAAGACCATGGAGAAAATATGATCAATGCAACAAAACTTAACTCTCATGAGTTGTCACTCTAGATAATGGAGATATTTTCTAAGCAAGGTTTAGGCCACTAAAGACAATGAAAACCTGATTGTTTCTACATGTTTTGGTAGTAAAATTATGCATTTGTATACACACATGACAAACAAGGGTAGTATGGGTATGATTGGTTTTTTTAAATGAATTTTTGGTCAGAGGTGAGGTAGAAATGAACTTGATTTTATGGATTTCGAGAAATATTACAAAATAGAAAGCTTAGACAACAAAATGCTTCTGAGAATAGCTGAAATGTTCATTTAACAAGAATATATGCTTCAATGGAGGCCTAGATCAACACTTTTAACATAAACTTCAAGGATCCAAAATGAAGGTTCAAATTGGAAAACTTAACTAAACATTATCAATATCTATTTCATCATGCCTAAGATACCCTCAAAGGCTAACAAACAATCTTATACTCACACTAGAAGTCACAGGTGATTTTAAATTTGTTTATTTCACCATCAAATGAAATCTCTTTAGATAAATGAAATTGTAAATGCCACCAAACTATCACAGGGATAAGATCTTGTGTGATTCATAAAGATTTCTATGTAAGATTGCAACGGGAACAAGAAAACTACTTGCAGACATTCATAAATAAAGAAAACACAAATTTTTCCCAAAAATAACGCACATTAACTCAAGTTTGATTAAATTTATCAGCAATGGAAATTTTCTAGAACAATCTCATTGCTTGTCAATGGCTGTAGACTCCCAACCACCTTGACATGATCAAATTTAACACAAAGGAGATAAATAGGTTTCTTCAGATGGTTTCTTAGAAGGATGGGTTCATCAAATTTTCCTCTTGGGATTTTTTTCAACCTCTAACACTCCAACCATTTGCACGATAAATTCATGCAATTTATAACATTTTACAATAGATTTTTCCTCCCAAAACCCAAAGATTGAGTATACTAGTGGTTTCCATAATCTCGATCGTGATTTTGAGAATCAGATCTGTAAAAAGTTGTCAGGTGCATAGGGGGTAGATCTCTTTGAACATCTCCCACATTCAACTACCTCTTTTGGTACATCACTTTTCCCTCTACTCACTGACCACATCCGCCCCTAATCTGTCAAATCTGGTTCTTTGCATGCTCGGGAAGGAAAAATGGAAGATCAGATCGAGCCCGAAGGTTAGAACTCACCTTAATGGTAAAATATGTCCCTGGAATTTCCTCACCAAACCAAGATATCATCATGTCTTTCACGTGCCAAGGAAAGAAAAATCGGGTCAAATCCGACAGTCAGATTGCATATTTAATGGTGATAGATGTTTACAGACCTTCCCCACCAAACCTGGATACTAGATTAATGTTCTTCTTCATTTGGTGTGCAGGAGACTCGAAGAAATGATAAAAAAACATAATAATACGCATCCCTAGGAGTTTTGGAGAAAAATGACAGAAAATTAGATACGAGATGCACATCTCTCGTTAATTTTTATTTTGAATCTATATCGTTCATGTGGGAGATCCACTTTAAAATGGGCCGGTGGGTTCCTTTCTCCTTTTACAACTCTTCAGAAAAATTTAAATTTTTCACTTTTTACTCCACACCTCTGCCCTTGAGAAATGATCCTGACATGTGTCCTAAGGTGGGTCCCAAAGGAACCGCAGCTAAATTCTGCTATTTCACATTTTTTGGAATAGGGAAATTTTTCCAAGTTTCCTGCATAGCTCTACCCTTCCACCTTCAAAAATGGGTCCGACAGTGTCCCTATGTGGGTCCTAGTGGAAACATGCTCTTTTTTTATACTTAAGCTCCCTTTTTCACAAAAGGAAAATTTTCAAAATTTCCCCTGAGAGTCCGCACCTCTGCCATTGACTCTCAGGAAATTTTTGATTGATCCTTTGTCGGGTCTATGGGCCATTTTGATGTTTTAATCCTTTTGATGACAAGAGGAAAAAAATCCAAGTTTCCCTCGATGGTCTACTTCCCCAACTTTTTGACTTTTCAAACTGCCACGTGTCACAATGGTGCATCTTGAGATGGTCCCCAAAAGTTGAGACCTTGAATGAGCACGGGCTCACCACATGTCCTGGCTTGAAAAAATTTATTTAAAGGCTTAAACATCAACAAAAGGTGCCATGTGTCAGGGTCCAAGGAAATATCCTTTGGTCGTAAAAAAATCCAAGAAAAATGGAAAGTGAGTAGAGGCCTCCAAGTGTCCTCTTGGCACTTCTTTAAAATAAAATTCAAGAGTTGTTTGTAAACATGCGTGGTCTCTCCATGTGTGACAGCCTCTTAAAACCTTTTTAAAAAGACTAAGTATGGGAAGACTCGACTTAAGCCTCCATGTGTCTCTACGGCGTAATTTCAAAATGGTGCCTAAGTTTAAGACCTTGAATGAGTGGGGGCTCACCACATGTCCCTATCCTGCCAAACTGTATTAGCTGCATAAATTTTTTTATAAGTCTGGGAAAAGTAGCAAAAACCTCCACATGTCCTCCCGGTGCTACTCCAAGGCCAAACCAAAAATCAAATCTTCAAATGAGCACCGTTCTTCCACAAAGAAAGTTCTTAAGTTGAGGCCATTCCTAAAATTTTTGAAGTACCCTACCGAGCCACATCCAACCAAAAGAGGCCACGTTTCCTATTGATGCAAGGATGTAAATTTGACTAGGAGAAACACCCATCAAACCGTAAAATGCAGAAAAACAACCATTTGAACCCGAGAGATGAAATTTTCTTCAAGGAAAGAAAATGTAGTAATGTTACAAGGATCAAATACATTCCTCCGAGCTACATCCATTCATTTTTCTTCAAGTATTTAGGGTAAAAATGACAAGGAAAATAAATCTTGACTGTGGAAAATGGAAAGAATGGGAGAGCCCAAGTTTTTAGATGAACAAAGAATGGGAGACCCAAATTACAGACCCTTTCCAAGTAAACAAAGAAACAAGGAAACAACTATGGATCCACATGTGATCCTCGGCCTAGGAATATATTGATCATGAAAACAAAAGGAAGGAAAAGACTTCTTAGGCACAACATGGGGAGACAATTTATAGAAGAGGTCGTAAATTGATAGGTATGCAATGGAAAAATGGGGCAAAACTATTTTGAGCACCAACATCAGCTCCATCTTGGAAATGGGCACTCCCTGTGAGTGCCACAAGAAAAAAGGTAGACCAAGTGCCAAAAATATCTATTGGGAAAAGGAGTCAACTTGCAAAGCAAAGAAACAGAGCAACCTCCCAAAACATGAATAGAGAAACCAACAAAAACAGGTCACCACAGATGATGAAAACAAGAAAAAAACACAAAAGATAGGAAAAAAACAACAAGCTATAAACTCGTATGCAGTAATGCTCACTTTGATTCTAGGGAATCAATCCAGAAATGCTTCAAGTGCCTACCATTAATAGGAAATTTGATCAATTCACCATCCAAATCCTTCAAGAATAAGGTATGCTAACCAATCCTAATATCAATGGAGTAAGGGACCATCCATAATGCATAAATTTTTCCATGTTTGCCCTTATCTTCATGTCTGCTATCCCATAGTAGTACAAGACCTCCAACATTGAAAGCTCTGGGAGTGACCTTCTTGTCAAATAACTTCTTCAGCTTTTCTCTAAACTTTACATGCATCTGGTGAGATGCCCTCCTTTCTTCATCAAGTTCAACAATTCGGTTAATGCAGGCATCATGAGGACTTACTTCTTGATCTTCCAATTGTTGTATGAACTGATATGAGCATAATTGCATATGTAAGGAAGCAAGGCTGAGTTCCATACACCAATTCAAATGGACTCTTTTCGGTGGCTCTTTTAACAAGAATTCAGTCAGCCCATACAACAAATTTCAACTACTCACCCCATTTTCTCTTGTTCAAATCCAAGGTCCTTTTGATAATCTACAGCAAATTTTTATTATTGGATTCAACTTGTCCATTTCATTGGGGATTATAATTAGAGGCATATCTCAAATTGACCCCATATTCTTTGCACATTGCCACAAAGGTTTAGCTCTAAATCTCATGGAATTTTCAACAAGAATTTTGACCAAAGCACCACAAACCCTGTAGATAATATGGTTCAAAATGAAATCCATGACAATTTCGTGTGTTGCTCTTTTGGTAGGGATCGCCTCCACTCACTTGGTGAAGTAATCAGTGGCTACAAGAATCCACTTATGGCCATCACTTGAAGGGGCTGAAATATCACCAATAAATTCCATTCCCCATTGCTTGAATGGGGCTTCAATTGATACAAGCTGTAAAGGAAGGGATCCTGAAGCTTTTAGTCTTCCAAAGAAGTACTGGAAACTCTCACATCTTCTAACCAAAAGATTTGTATCCTTGAAGAGATTTGGCCACCAATAACAAACCCTCAAGATCTTGTGTGATGTGACTCTTCCCACAAAATTCCCCGCAAAAAATCCTCCATGAAGTTCAAATATTATCTTGGGGGCTTCATCTTCAGTAATGCACCTTAAGAGAACTCCCTTAGGGTTCTTCCAAGCTAACCCATAATCAGTAACGACATATTTCTTGGAATCCAACTTAAGGGCTCTTTTCTGGTTCTTACTTAAACACTCAGGGCAATATAAATGTCTAAGATAAAAATCAAATCCTTGTACCACTTAGAGCTCATTAAATTTTCAAGGACATCCACCCTTCCTTATTCTACGTCATTTACCTTAATATTTTTCAAGTTTCTCTAATCCATAAGCTTAGCCAAGATTAACCTCTCACTAACTTTGTGGTTTGGATATCCATGTCATATTCTTGCAACTTGTTCACCCATTTGCATCTTTTGCTTGAGACTTCCATCTCGATAATATGTACTTGATCATGGTGTGGGGAACATAGGCAACCACTTTAGAGCTTAGAATGTAAGGCCTAAAAACATTTCTTTCTTTCATCAAGGAAAATGCTTGCTTCTCCATAATTGTGTATTTCAGCTCAGCCCCCTACAATGCCTTACTAAAAAAGGCAATTGGACTCTCAGCCCCTTCATCATCTTTCTACACTAAGAGAGATGCAATAGTGTTTTCTGGAGGAAAATAAAACAGTTGGAAAGGATTCTTATAATCTGGAGCTGCTAGAACAGCTACATACTTGAATGCCTCTTTAATCCCATTGAAAGCTTGAATGGCATCCTCTTCCCACTTGATGACCTGGTCCTTCTTTAACATGGAAGTAATTGGAATGGTCAACTCAAAAAGTTTGCTATGAATCTTCTGATGAAATTTATCTACCCAAAGAAGGACTAAATTCCTTTCTTGGTTCTTGGAATTGGGACCTAACTAATGACTTATACCCTTTCTAGATCAATCATGACCCCCTCTTGTGACAAAATGTGTCCAAGAAATTTTTCCTTCTCGCACTCCAAAATGGCACTTCTTCGGATTGAGTGAAATGCCATATTCTCTACATCTTATCAAGCATTTTCTCCAGTGCTGCGCAAATGATCACCTCTCTTTCTAGAGAACACGAGTTACATAATCTTGGTAGATAACAATAAAATCATTAGTGTAACCAATAAAAGAAACATCCATTGCTCTTTGAAAGGTTGCTCCAACATTCATCAAGACAAAAGGCATCTTGACATATACATAGGTTCCCCATGGGGTGGTAAAGGTTGTCTTGATCTTTTCTCGATTCCTTCACCACAACTTGGTTATAACCAAATAAACCATCTAAGGTGGAAAGTAACTCGAACTAGTCACTAGCTGCAGATATGTGTTCCACGTTTGGTAAAGGATAATTATCCTTCATTGATGCTCGGTTTAAATTTATGAAATCCACACACACGCTGATGCCACCATTCTTCTTTCTAATGATACTAGGTTTGCAACCCAAGAAGAATACCTTGTGGGCTGAATAATCCCTCCATCCCTCAGTTTCTTTAGTTCCTATTGCATTTTAAGAGATAGGAGTGGGTTGATTGGTCTCTTTTTTACCTATATGGATTTGCATTAGATTCCAAGAGAATATCATGTTAAAATAGATCCTCTCTGTATACCTTTAATTCGATTAAGTCTAAGGCTGCTTTTCCTCCTGCTGAAATTTCTTCCCAACCATATCTTCCTTGGCTTCTCCTTTGTACCAAGATCATGCTCCCCAATATCCCTTGAGGCTGATATGCATCATCAATAATGCGATCATCATTATTACAATTGGACTTGAGAGAAACAAGCCCTCTGGGAATAGTATTAGTCCTTAGTTGGATGATTCCTTTACCAAATAGGGTTTCTCTACCCTCTGCACGCACACACACCATTGGCCCCCAATCAATATTTTGATCAGAAAACTCCCCTTTGTTCGTAAAAATCTTTTGACTTGAGAATCATCATCAAAAACTTGCCAATGCTTAATATTGTCAGGTACAGATAGCCTTGTTAATACCTCAAAATCATATTCACAATATGGGGACACTGCATAATTATCAAACTGAGATCCCAATAAAACAAGTTTGTCTACTAAATCATTGAACTTCCTATTATGATGCACAAAGTTGAATGAATCAAACATCTCAATAAGATCCCAAAATGCATGCTTGTATTTTTCCATTCACCGATTTTTGTGGCATATAGTTTTCTAACTTGCTTTACAATTAATTTTGAGTCTCCTTTGAAAATGATGTCTTTAACGCCATATTTCCAAGAAATCCTCAAAACTAACAATAGTGCCTCATACTCAAAGATCGATGTTGTTAGTGTACTCAAAGTTGAGTTTGAAGGAAAAGACAAACTCTTCCTATCCCGGAGAGATCGAACAACAATGACACCATTTCCAAACTTGGAGCAGCTCTATCAAACAATAGAGTCCATGGAGAGCTTGCCTATTCAAGAAACTTTCACTCTTAAATTTTATGCTCTTTGCCATCAGCAAATCCTACAAAGTTATCAGCATAAATACTTGTGTACAATACTTCATAAGATTCATTTTTGGGGTCTTCAATAAGGTGCAACATCTTCTTTTCCCCATATAACCTGACAAGGATTCTCTCAATTGGGATGGTAGCAGAAGACATATCCATTTGGAAACTCCCACCAACACTTGCAATCCATTTTATAGATAACATCATACCCCACTTAGTGGGAAATCAACAATGACAACTTAAAACTTAAAGTTTTTACCTGGGTAGCATGTAAGTTGCACCACCAGACCTTTCACACATCCCACTAATGGCACTTCTCTGGAGTCCATAGCAATGCACTTCCCATATGCTGTTGTTACTTTAATATTTATCTCATTCATGACTTCCAAAGGCATGACATTGCATGATGCCCTTGAGTCAAACATATAGTTGTGCAGTAGTCTATCCTTAATGATTAGAGTGGTGAAGAATGGATCCACATTTAGCTGAGAGTCCACCAAGGATGTCCCCAAATAAACCTCAGGTGGTTCACCTAGTTCCTCCAACACTGGTGGTGTTTCTAACTCTTCAATGACTAGGGGAGTTTCCACAATGTTTATATTTCTACCTAGGGTTGTCTTCTCCTCTTTCAGCCCCAAATAATCAAAAGCCCTTTTTGTGCTCGAAATACTAAACAACTCAACAATTGGGCCGAGATCTTGATCGAGTCAAGACTTGGGAAATATCATAAGGAATAGAATTTAACAAGGTAGCATTAGAAGGAAGGTTGACACACTCATTGGGTGGTACAATATTTTTGATGACTTGGGCATGAGGAGGGGTATTAGTTTTGTTTGGGACAACAAGGCCTTTGGCAGATGCATCTTTCTTTACTGACCTCTTTAGGAATGTTTGAAAGTAATGGAGTTTTTGGCTTGGCCTAATGCCCTGTTCCTTTGACAACCCTATTTTTTGTGTTGTGTTTCTTTTTTGAGCCATAACAACATTCATCAATAACTACCTATCCTCCTCATATGGGATTCCTCTATCATACTTCTTTATCATTAAATCCCTTAAATATTCAAATTCATTATTGGGAAATTCAAATTTTTTTACAGATATCTACTTGTAAAGTATGAGAGAGAAGAAGAATAGGTACCTAGTGGATGCAATCCCAAAATCAACAACATTTATAGCACTTATCACCTCAAGTGAAGTTTCCCCTTATTTTGAGCTCATGGAGCGACCCGTCATGTAGACATCATCATCATTATCATCATCAGCTTCTTCTTCTTCTTGCTGATCTACCTCACATGGAGAATGGGGCATGAAACATCTATCACACCAATCAATGAATTTTATTTCTTCCACAATAACAACTCTAGCAGCCAAAGCATGAGGTACCATTCTATTATCCCTTTCTTGGGACTATTTATTTCCAAATCCAGTAGGTTCCTTGCCCTTTCATCAAATATTTGGTGATTTATAAACCTATCTTGGCCTTGTTTCTTTTACTAAGCCTGTGAACTCGCCCAATCCCTTTTTCTTCGCAAGCTAATTTGTATGATATTTCTTTGACACCTACTGCCAAAATTTTCACAACTTCTTCCAAATCAAGAGCCTTAATTACCTAAGGATTTTTGGATTAACTAGTTTCACACCCTCCCTTTTGGAGGATCTCGAATTGCCTTTATGTTGTTCTTTATTTTCAAAGAAATGGTGAAGGTGTGCCTCAAATTAGTAGGGTTTTTGTCCCTCAAGTAGTAAGAAAGATTTTAATCAAATGCATCGAATACTTGATCAAACATGATTCATCACATGGCCTTAAGCTAACATGAAATCTCCTCAAGGTCTTGTTAAACCTTTTGTTGAAATCATGTCTTGACTCATTAGGATTCTTCTTGATATTTTCAAATTCTCACTTTGAAGAAATCTAGGATAATTTCTATCACCATACTACATTATAAATGCATTGTTCATCTCTATCCAATAATCAATTGAATTATCTGGAAAAGTTTCATACCAGTCCTTGCATCATCTTCCAAAGTATGGATAAAAATTTGATATATACATCTTCATGTTCAATCTCAAAGTTTTCCATCATATTGATAAAAAGCTTTAAATGTTGATCACCGCTTATATCTTTATTTCCTGGAACTTTGGTAGTTTGTTCCTTACATCTTGAGGAACTACATTTGGATAACAAACTATTCCCACAAAATTTATAGGACTAAAGGTGTTTACAACAAATGGAGCTCGGGTGGGGTAGGGCCATGTTGTGTTAAGGAGGTGACCCTAGGGGGAGACAAATTGATAAGGGCCGAGGGTCTTTGAAATGAAGGAGTATAACTTTCAAAATGGATATCCCCTAAAGGCCTTGTTTCTTGGAAAACCCTATCAACTTTTGAAAAGACAGGGAAAAATGAGAAGAAAACTTTTCAAAATCAAATGAAGGCCCCTCTCCAGTTCGAGAATTCAATTCCACAAAGAGACTACCCGATCCGAGAAGCACTTGAATTGCAGTATTCAATGATAGGCCAATCACTTTCATCAATGGAGATCCCTTTTCTTGACTGATGATCTCTAACAACTCTCCGTGATTTTTGTCCTTCTTACTTTACTTTTCCTAGCTCGGAAATAATTTCCTAGCAGGATCCCTAGCAAAGAAAAATCTTATTCCTTCCATATTTTCATAGACTAGTAACACATCTCACTTGAAAGAGGTTAAGACATCATTACTCATCAATAATCGATCAACAGGAGTCGCCACTAAGGAATTCCACCTTAGTTGTGTAAATGCACTAAAATATGATCATGGTCTCGAATATGAACTGGAACCACTATGTCCCCGTAAATGGCACAAATCGGGTGTTGGTACCCAAATTGATTCTCCTTTAGAAGCTGAGCTGCATCACAAGGTTGGTAGGAAGCTTAGAGATAAACAAAGCATGTCGTGTGTCATTTTCTAGCAAGGGATAAAATGCAACTTGATCCTTGTCACTCGGGTGTGGAGAAATGGGTAGCACCTTTAAGAATATTTGACCTACCCTCACTACTTTATGGTTGTGCCTTTAAACTAGGGTGAGAGGACCCTATTGTAGCCTACTATTTGTGGAGGAGATAGAGATATCCTTCCTAGTGAAGTTATTAAGAAAACCTTGGAGAAAATATGATCAATGCAACAAAACCTAACTCTCATGAGTTATCACTCTAGATAATGGAGATATTTTCTAAGAAAGGTTCAAGCCACTAAAGACAATGAAAACTTGATTTTTTCTGCATGTTTTGGTAGTAAAAATTATGCATTTGTATACACACATGAAAAACAAGGGTAGTATGGGTATGATTGATTGTTTTTAAATGAATTTTTGGTGGGAGGTGAGGTAGAATGAACTTGATTTTCCAGATCTCTGAGAACTCTTACAAAATGGAAAGTTTAGACAACATAATGCTTCAGAATAGCTGAAATGTTCCTTTAACCAGAATATGTGCTTGAATGGAGGTCCAAATGATCACTTTTCACACAAACTTCAAGGATCCAAAATGAAGGCTCAAATTGGAAAAATTAATTAAACATTATCAATATCTATTTCATCACACCTAAGATACCCTCAAAGGCTAACAAACAATCTTATAGTCATGCAAAGAGACATAATGATTTTAAATTTGTTTATTTCACTATCAAATGAAAGTTGTTCAGATAAATGAAATTTCAAATGCTACCAAACTATCACAAGGATAAGATCTTGTGTGATTCACAAATATTTCTATGTAAGATTGCAACGGGAACAAGAAACCTACTTGCAGACATTCAAAAATTAAGAAAACACAATTTTTTCCAAAAAATAATGCATATGAACTCAAGTTTGATTAAATTTATCAATAGGGAAAGTTTCTAGAACAATATTAGAGCTTGTCAATGGATTTACACTCACAACTACCTTGACATGATCAATTTTAATACAAAGGAGATGAACATGTTTCTTTAGATGGTTTCTCGGAAGGACGGGTTCTCACAAATTTTGCTCTTGGGATTTTTCTTGCACAATAAATTCATGCAATTTATAACATTTTACAACATATTTTCCCCCAAAACTCAAACATTGAGCATACCAAAGGTGCTTGCCATGATATCTATAATGATTCCCAAATTCAAATCTATAAAAAAATTTCAAGTGCTCAGGGGGTATATTTCTTTGAACATCTCCCGCATTCAACTTCCTCTTCTAGAAGATCACTTTCCCATCTACCCGCTAACCACTTCCACCCCTAATATGTCAAATTTGGTTCTTTACATGCTTGGGAAAGAAAAAATGGATTATATTGAGCCCAAAGGTCAGATCTCATTCTAATGGTAAAATACATCCCCAGATTTTCCTCACCAAACTAGGATATCAACAGGTCTTTCACATGCCAAGGAAAGAAAAATCAGTGTGAATTTGACATTCAGATTGCATATTTAATGGTGAGAGAAGTTTACAAACCTTCCCCACCAAACCAAGATACCATATTAATGTTCCTCTTCATTTGACATGTAGGAGACTCCAAGAAATAAGATAAAACCATAAGAATACACATCCCCAGGAGCTTTGGAGAAAAATGGTGGAAAATTAGATACAGATGCACAACTACCATTGATTTCTATTTTGAATTTGGACCATCCATGTGGGAGATCCACTTTAAAATGGGCCTATGGGTTCCTTTGTCCTTTTATAACTCTTTAGAAAAATGTAAATTTTTCACTTTTTGATCCGCAACTATGCACCTAAGAAACGCAGGCGACACGTGTCCTAAGGTGGGTCCCAAAGGAACCGTAGCTAAATTCTACTATTTCACCTCCTTTTTGGAAAAGGGAAATTTTTCCAAGTTTCCCCGCAACTCTGCCCTTCCGCCTTCAAAAAATGGGTCTGACAGGTGTCCCAATGTGGGTCCTAGTGGAAACATGCTCTCTTTTTATACTTTAGCTCACTTTTTCACAAAAGGAAAATTTTCCAAATTTCCCTCAAGAGTCTGCACCTCCACTATTAACTCTAAGGAAATTTTTGACTAATCCTTTGTTGGGCTTGTAGGCCATTTGATGCTTTAATCCTTTTTATGAAAAGAGGCAAAAAATCCAAGTTACCCCCAATGGTCCGCTTCACCACCTTTTTGACTTTTCAAACTGCCACCCATCACAACAACGCATCTTGAAATGGTCCCCAAAAGTTGAGACCCTAAAGAGCACGAGCTCGCCACATGTCCCGGCATGTAAAAATTTATTTGAAGTTTTAAAGCTCAGTGGAAGGTGCCGTGTGTCAGGGTCCGAGGCAATCTCCTTTGGCCATTGAAAATTCCAAGCAAAATGCAAAGTGAGCAGAGGCCTCGAAGTGTCCTCTAGGCACTTCTTTAAAATAAAACTCAAGGGTTGGTCACAAACATGCGCGGTCTCTCCATATGTCCTAGGCCTCTCAAAATCTTTTGAAAAAATACTAAGTATGGGAAGACCCGGTGAAATCCTCCACGTGTCTCCATGGTGCAATTTCAAAATTGTGCCCAAGTTTAAGACCCTGAATGAGCACGGGCTCAACACATGTCGATGTCCCACCAAACAGTATTAGCTGCATAAAAATTTGTCTAAGTCCGGGAAAAGCAATGGAAACCTCCATGTGTCCTCCCAATGCTACTCCAAGGCCAAACCAAAAATCAAATCTTCAAATGAGCGTTGTTCTTCCACATAGACAATTTTTTAAGTTGAGGTGATTCATAAATTTTTGAAGTACCCTACCGAGCCACGTCCAACCAAAAGAGGCCATGTTTCCTTTTGATGCAAGGATGTAAATTTGATCAGGAGAAATGCTCGTCAAACCATAAAACGCATAAAAACAACCATTTGAGCCCAGAGATGAAATTTTCTTCACGGAAAAAGAATTTAGAAATGTTACAAGGCTCAAATACATTCCTCCGAGCTACATCTATTCATTTTTCTTCACGTATTTAGAGAAAATACGACAATGACTACAAATCCCATTGTGGAAAATGGAGAGAATGGGAGAGATCAAGTTTTTAGATGAATAGAGAATGGGAGACCCAAATTAAAGACCCCTTCTAGATAAGAAAAGAAACAAGGAAACAACTATCGATCCACACATGATCCTCACCCAAGAATGGATTGATCACGACAAAAAAAGGAAGGAAGAGAATTCTCAGGCACAACATGAGGAGATAATTCATAGAAGAGGTCGTAAATTGATAGGTTTTCGATGGAAAAATGGGGTGAAACTATTTTAAGCATCAATAAGGCACGAAATAGAAAAAGGATCCTACACGTGGATCTAGATCTACCCACCCCGCATCATGCAAGTAACCACCATATTTCCTTAGATACTAAAGACACTACAAGATGTTAATGCTACTATACATGGAGGATATTTAGGAGGGTGACCTAGTATACATAAAAGAGATCCATAGGTCAAGGCTCATGCACCTTCATGTCACAGTTCTAAGGATAGGGTAGAGAACTCCCACGTGGATTTTCTTAGACATTATTCACCACCTAGAGAGCACAAAGATAGAGATACGAGACACAAAGATAGGTCTATGAGCCCTAGGATGAGGGATGATCGTGCGGAGAGACCTATGGGCTAGCAATCAATAGCGACATATCACATCAGATAGATACTCAAGTTACACCCACCTCATTTTACTAGAGACACAGGAGGATTTCAGGTTGAGGCATGATTGGTTAGCTTGAGTGGATGCTTAAAGCTATGTCCTTGTACCAACAACATAAAAGCTTGTGTTTTAATCCTCCTTATGAGAGACAGAGCTAGAGTTACTTGGGATCTCTTCGAGGTGCGTTTCAGGAGTAGATACATATCTAGGAAATTCATTTAGTGGTGGGTCGATGAGTTTCATGATTTACGATAGGAATCCATGACAGTAGAAGAGTATGACGGCCAGTTTTTGGATCTTCTTTAGTATGCAGACTACTTGCAGTATGAGAAGTTTAGGGTTCACATGTTCATCAGAGGCCTGAACTTAGACTTGGGAGGGGAATTACACATTCATTTTCTGAAGACACTATCAGAGGTCATGGAGAAGGCCTACATTATAGAGGAAACCTAGGGGAAGACTTTTTAGGCTAGAGATAGAGGAGCATTATACAATAGATGCATGATAGTAGGTTGAGGGGATCATCTCCTCCTCCTTGTGGATGACATACTTAAACACAATCTTCTTTCAGGCCTTCTCATAAGAAACAATAGACTTGACCACCCTTTCGACCTCCACAGTGCCATGGTGCTCAAAGAGGGTGTAGTATGAGGCCTACAACTAAGGGAACAATTAGCACACATGCTCAACCTCAAGATCAATCAGCTATATTAGGTCCACCACATTAGAAAAAATTAGTAGTAGGATCATCAAAACCTACCTCACAGACAATTAGGGACTTGGAGGAATTTATTTCCATTAGAGGGGACCCAGGTAGTTGTTATGGGTGTGGTGTACTTGAACATCATGGGAGAGAGTGTCCTCGTAACCCTGTTAATCAAGGTAAGAAACCTATTTTACGAGCCTATGGTTGGTGACATGGCCACGAGAGACAATATTTTTAAAATGGTAAAGAACCACCAAGTAGAGAACTAGGACATGGTGATTGAAACCACAAGAAACATTGGTGGTGTTTCCACCCTTATCTTATTTGGTTATGGATCTTTAAATTGTTTCATTTCTCCATCATTAGTAGAATGATGAAGGCTGTTGTTGGGACTTAGGAAGGGCCTTAGTTGGGATGTTGAGATCACTTATGGAGCCAAACTCTTTGTTGACTCATTAGTTAAGGAGTATATAATTGACCTATGACCCTTAATAATGACTTTGGATCTTTATATCCTTCCCTTGGGTTCATATGGATTTATCTTAGGCATGGATAGGTTATCTACACATAGAGCTAGATTTGATTGTTATTGTAAGGTGATATCTTGTGCATACAATTTAGGAGTGGAGTTAGTGATAGTTGGAGTTAGGAGACCCATCTCTATTCACACCATATCCGCTATGTAACTGAAGTGGTGTGCACAATGGGGTTGTTAGTTATATGCCATCATAGTTAGTGATCGATTAGAGGATGAGACTCATGGACTTTCACTTGATGATCATCACATTTCACAGGAGTTTTCAATGTGTTTCCTATTAAGTTACTAGGGTTACCTCCCCCACACGAGATAAAATTTCATATTGATTTGGTTCCTGAGTAGAGCCTATCTCATGCGCACCATATAAGATGACCACCGCTGAGCTATGTGAGCTCAAGTTGTAGTTAGAGGGCCTTCTTGATAAGGACCTAATCCATCCTAGTGTATCTCTCTAGGGTGCACTAGTGATTATTGTCAAGAAGAAGGATGGATCTTTTGATTTATGTATGGATTATAAACAACTAAATAAATTAAAGATCAAGAATTTTTACCCCTTCATCACATAGAAGATTTATTTGATTAGATGAAGGGGTATACCATGTTTTCAAAGATAGATCTTAAGTTTGGTTACCATCAATTGAGGATTACAAAGGAGAATATCCACAAGACAACTTTCCATATGAGATATGGCCACTACGAGTTCATAGTAGTGCCATTTGGTTTGATGAATGCCCCTGCAATATTTATGAGTTTGATGAATAGGGTGTTCAAGATGTTCTTAGATCACTTCATGGTCATGTTTCTTGATGACATACTGATATACTTGTTATCGAAAATAAGCTCATGCTTATTTTTGGTTAACTGCACCCATTTTACCTCCTTTAGTGCTTTAATCCAAATTTTCAGATATTCTAAGCACTTAAGGTTTCTTGAAAACATTTCCATTAGATAGGAAATTTCTTCCCCTTTCCAAAAATATAAAGAAGTCCTTCTAACTCCTCATATTTTGCAAGTTATGGGCCGATGGGCCTTGGAAGGTATTTTTGCCCAAAAGTGGACTGATGGGAGTTTTTAAGGATTTTTTCCAATGTAGAGACATGGCACGGCAAGAGATATTGATACTTTTTTTCCCAAAGGGAAAATGCGGGCCATTAGGCCCGAAGAGGAAAATTTGCCAAATGCCAAAAGGGGGTCAACGGGTCGATGGGGAGTTTTGAAACTTTTTGTGCTTTTTTTGCAAATAGGGCAAAAAGTGAATTTCAGCCTGCAAGCCCATGAAGGATCTTAAGGCCAAAATGAAGAAAATTCCTAAGGCCCGCAAAGGGACATATGGCCATGTTTAAAAGTCAAATTAGGATAGAGAGTCATCGAGGCAATTTGAAATTTTTGCCACAAGAAGGTTTAAAGTGAAAAAATGAGCAGCTCCTCCGCCGATGCCCAAGGAGCCATGTGTCAAGCATTAATTTCATGTGGGCTAGCCGGTGTGGGAGATACTTTTCACCCAAATGGAAAATGTAGGTCATGGCAAGCCTAAAGATGATATTTCTCCAAAATGAATTTTGGGCCAACGGAGACCTTTTGACAAAAATTAATTTCGAGACTGCAGGTCATGTGAGGATTTTCTAAAATTTGCCAAATTTTGGAAGAAAAGTGCCAAAATGAATTTTGAGCACGAGATCCGTTTTGCAAAACTGGTTTTTTGCCATTTTTGTACAAATTCGATTAAAAAATTCAATTGATCATATCTTTCAATCTAGATCTAAATTTTTGACAATTTTTGAATTTTTGGAAAGATCTCGACCTCCTATATGCCATGGAAGCATAAAATATCATTTTTAATAGGATTTGGTGGGTGAAAATCTAAAAAGTGTCTTTTGAACCATCAATAAGAGATCCGATTGTTTCAAAAAACTAGATTTGATTTTATTCAACATTCTTCCTTCTCCAACACACCAAAGTAGACATGAAGAAGAAGATTTGACAAATTATAGGTGGATTTGTAGGGCATTAATGGTGGGTGATTGAATTCTCAAAACATGGTTTGTTTTCCTCCTTTCTCTCTAGTTTTCATCATTCTAAACTTCTATATATTATAACACTTCTCATTTGAGAAGGGGAGACATTCAGGCATAGGGAAACTCTGTCAAAAAAATTTCCCGACTCCATTTTGAGTTATAAACCTTCTCCTATGCCTGACAAGTAGATTTGTGCCTCTGAGAAAAAATGTAATGGTCTATGCACCCATATAGAGCAATAAAACGTGTTTTTGTGGTGTTTCTTCAACCCTTTGCATTGTTTTGTTGTTTCCTGTGCCTCTCCCTTTCAAATATGTTTTTGTGCATGTATTTCACATTTTCAGGTGTAGGGTGTTGTGTTTCATGGATTTTTGATCATGGATTTGGATCTAGGTTTGTGTCACTTCTGTCTGACCTTCCCATCTTCCTTTTCCTTTGTTTCATCCTCCCTCAATAGAGTATCTCACCCCTTTCCTTCTCGGTGTATCACCACTTTAGTGTAGGATTTCTTTCACCCTCTCTCTTTATCTGTCCCCTTGGAATGGTAAGATTAGGATTAGGTTATTTCTACTTGCACTTGGAGAATCTTGTGGTAGGTAGATTAGGAAGAAAGAACCATCTTTCTCCGGAGATCCATTTCAAGTTTTGCAAGTCCCACAACTTGAGAGATGGTCCCATGCTTTGCATAATCACACCGAATGCCCCACTCACACCGAGGCCATTTAAGGGTTTTTGATTCTGTACTAACGTTTTTGGCAT
This sequence comes from Taxus wallichiana var. yunnanensis, assembly GCA_018340775.1. NCBI lineage: Eukaryota > Viridiplantae > Streptophyta > Pinopsida > Cupressales > Taxaceae > Taxus > Taxus wallichiana. The sequence continues at coordinate 652,150,519 of CM031238.1, forward strand.
GCCTGATGCGATAGTTTTGAAGCACCTTACCACTTCATTTCATCAAGTTGATATGCTCTTGGTGAGATTCAACCTTTGGAGGCACATGCAAATCACATTTTGTGACTCCATCTAGTCAACAACCCAATCTCTAAAGTTGCAGACCTTTTTCCATCTATTTTCATTCATCTTTATTTCCACATCTTTCATTTTATTCCATTCCATGAGGTTGTGTAATCATGACTTCATTTCCTTCTTGGAATTCACACTTACAGTAATAGTGCTATTCAGATCCATCTCCAGGTTACTTCAAGACACCTCCAGAAAAGTTTTGTAATGAAAATCAACACTATAGATATCCGGGTGACCCATATTCAAGTCAGTTTGGTCATTTTTCAAACTATACAGATTATTACAAAGCATGGATATACAGATTTAGGAGGTAGTTCCACACTTGAAGAAGTAATATTGTGGGAAAGATTCAAAAAATGGAGGCTAACATGATTTAATATAGGTCCATAGCACAGATGAAGGCATTCAATATTGGTTGTAGGGCACCTTGTCCATGGAAAGGCCCTTTTCCAAGACATTACAACCCTCAAAAGAAGCAAGACTTCATGGTTGATATGCTGCCCCAACTTACACCGGAATAAGTGTTGGGGTGTGGAGCCTATTTTTGGTCTTCTTGAATCGGTGTTGAAGTGTTGGAGCTCAAACGGTTAATTTTGGAGACTTCGGGAGCATTTTACACGATCGTTCTTGTGTGTCGTTTACGTGATGTTGTTGTTAACATGTTGTTAATCGTCACAACATCGGACTATTTTTCCAGCTATGGGAAGTTGATAGATCACGACATTCAATCTTCTAGGGTCGATTTATGGATTCTTAGAAGGATTGTAATCCTATTAATAGATGTGTTAGGGTATCTTAAAAGATATCTTGAGGGTTCAAGAGGTCTTGAGTCTTAATGATCCGAGGTGATCAAGAGTGATCAAGGTTATGCAATTGGGTGTCAATTGTGGTTTAGATGTGGTTTAGCATCTTTGGAATTCTTTGTGAGTTCACAACCGAGAAAAGACTATGAGAGTTGTTTTACTCTTGTTGATAATAAAATATGAGAAAGTTCTTGGTGGGCGTAGCCCACATTGGGTGAACCACATTAAATATTATCTTGTCTTCTTTTGTGCATTATTTATTTATGTTGTTATATTTCTTCAAGTATAATTCTGCTATATAGTTTCCTATTGTTGTGGTTTGAGGAATTTCTTCCGCATATTTGTTCTCTAATTCCTAACAATTGGTATAACAGATTTTGTGGTTTTTTGCTGAAGTTGTAAATCACGGGAAATTTTAGCTTGAGTGGAAGCTATGTTAGATGAGGGCATATTGAGGGTTGAGAAGTTAAATGGGTAGAAATTTGGTTTGTGGAAGATGCAAATGGAGGATTACTTATATGAGAAGGACCTCTATGTTCCTTTGGCTTAAAAAAGAAAATAAATCTACAGCCATGTCGGATGAAAATTGGGAGTTGCTGCATAGAAAGGCGCTCGGGAAATTTGTTTATGCCTTACATCTTTGGTTGCTTTCAACATATCGTAGGAGAAGACCACGGAAGGTCTCATGAGTGCGTTGGGGAAGTTATATGAAAAACCCTCTACCTCTAATAAAATATTTTTGATGAAAAAGTTATTTAATATGAAGATGTCTGAGAATGGTTATGTTGTTGATCATTTGAATGAATTTAATACGGTTGTGAGTATGTTAAACTCGGTAAAAATTGACTTTGATGATGAGGTCAGGGATTTGTTTATTTTGTACTCCTTTCCAGATAGTTGGGACAACTTGGTTATGGTGTAAGTAATTTAGTCTCTAATAACTCAAAGCTAAAGTTTGAGGATGTGATAGGTGTGATCCTAAGAGAGGAAATGTGAAGAAGATCACTGGAGATTCTTCTAATTCTAGAAATGCTTTGATGGTGGAGAGTAGAGGGAGACAAAAGAACATAGGGAAAGGTAACCATGAGAAGTCAAATGATCATAGAAGGTCAAAGTCCAAGAGTAAGTTAGAATGTTGGCACTGTGGGAAGGTTGATCATGCTAAGAAAGATTGTTGGGCTCTTTAAGATAAGAATAACAAGAAGGAGGAAACTAAAGAGGTAAATTTGGCAGCAGGTGATGTTTGTCAAGATGCCTTAATTCTTTCTTTAGATAATATTGTTGAATCTTGGGTGTTAGATTCAGGGGCTTCTTTCCATGCCACCCCACATAGACATTACTTTACTGATTTTGTTTAAGGTGATTTTGGACATGTATATCTTGGTGATGATGAACCATGCAACATAGTAGGGAAAGGTTGTGTTTGGGTGAAAATGCAGAATGGGAACACATGGCTACTTAAGGATGTCAGACATGTGCCTAAGTTGAGGTGGAATTTGATATCAGCGGGACAAGCTGGGTAGTGATGGTTGTACGGTTAGTTTTACAATGGATTCTTAGAAGGTTACTAAGGGAGCTCTTATGGTTGCAAGAGTTAAGAAAACTGGTACTTTGTATTTAACCAGTGGTGCTGATTATTGCAATTTAGTTGCTACAGATGGAGATGCAACTTTGTGGCACCAGAGACTCGGTCATATGAGTCATAAGGGCATGTAGATTATGAAGGACAGGCTTCCTGGATTAAAGGAGTTAGATTTGGACTTCTGTGAGGACTTTGTTTATGAGAAACAGAAGCAGGTGAGATTCCTCAAGGTTAGACCTACCAGGAAGGAGGGTAAGTTGGAGTTAGTGCATACGGATGTATGGGGGTAGCTAAGGTAAAATCTATTAGTGGTTCATGTTATTACATTACTTCTATTGATGATGCAACTAGAAAATTTTGGCTATATTACATTAGAAAGAAATATGATGTGTTTAAAACTTTCAAAAGATGGAAAGCCTTGGTTGAGAATGAAGCAGGTCTCAAGCTGAAATGTCTAAGGTTGGATAATGGAGGGGAATATTGCAGCAATGAATTTATTGATTATTGTTTGGTAAATGGGATCTACAGAAAAAGAATGGTTCCAAATACTCCATAGGAAAATGGAGTGTCAGAGAGAATGAACAGGACAATCATGGAGTGTGCTAGGTGCATGAGGTTACATGTGGGGCTGCCACTCATGTTTTGGGTAGAAGTGGTAAGCAAAACTGTTTATTTGATTAACAAAGGACCCTCTATGGCCTTGGATGGAGGTATACCTGAGGAGGCTTGGTCTGGTAAGAAAATTGATTACTCATTTCTTAGAGTATTTGGATGTGAGGTATTTGTTCACATTGATAAAGATGATAGGACCAAGTTAGAGGCTAAGTCTAAGAAATGCACCTTTGTTGGATATGGTGAAGATGATTTTTGTTTCCGTGTTTGGATTCTTAAAGACAAGAAAATATTTCATTCTAGAGATATTGTCTTTAATGAAAAAATCATGTATAAAGATTAGTTGCAGGAATAGAAAGAGGAATCAAAGAAAGAATACACAGTGTTAGAGGACATTGTAGAAAACAAGTTGTCCAAGGGGACAGTTCAAGTACAGACTTGTTCAGCACAGCCTAGTTCAGGTACCTACTCATCAAGAAGCCCAAACTCTTGAGGTGAGAAGGTCTTCTAGGGTAAGAAGGGAACCTGAATGATTTACTCCATCTTTGAATTATTTATTTCTCACTGACAGTTGAGAGCCAGAGTGCTTTGAGGAAGTAGTTCAAGTGGATGCCAGGAAGAAGTGGGAGTAGGCCATGGATGAAGAGCATAAATATCTTATGGAAAACTAGACTTGGGATCTGGTGGAGCTACCCGAGGGAAAGAGAGCATTGCAGAACAAGTGGGTGTATAGAATCAAAGAGGAAGATGGAGGCAGGAAACGATACAAGGCCTGGTTGGTGGTCAAAGGATTTACACAGAAGAAAGGTATAGACTTTGATGAAATTTTTTCTCTGGTTGTTAAAATGACTTCTATTAGGACTATTCTTGGTTTAGTTATAGTAAAATACCTACACTTAGAACAGTTGAATGTGAAGACTGCATTCCTTCATGGTGAGTTGGAGGAGGAATTATACATGCAGTAGCCATATGGTTATGAGGTCAAAGGGAAGGAGAGGTTAGTGTGAAAATTGAAGAAGAGCTTGTATGGCCTAAAACAAGCTCCATGATAGTGGTACATGAAGTTTGACAGTTTTATGCAGGAGCAGGGTTACTCTAGGTATCACTTAGACCATTGCATGTACATCAAGAAGTTTCTTGATGTTAGTTATATTATTTTGTGCCTATATGTAGATGATATGATTGTTGTAGGGAAGAACATGCAAGAAATAAAGGTACTCAAGAAGTAGCTAGGTGACTCCTTTGTTATGAAGGATTTGGGGTAGCAAAACAAATCCTTGGTATGAGAATAACTTGGAACAAGAAGGAGAGGATGCCGGTATTATCTCAAGAAGATTACATAAAGAAGGTCTTGGAGAGGTTTAGTATGCAGGATGCTAAAACGGTTGGTAATCCTTTGGCAAGTCACTTTAAATTATCAAAGGAGCAGAGTCCCAAGACTAAGGAGGATAGAATCTAAATGTCCAGGGTATTGTACTCATCAATAGTTGGTAGCTTGATGTATGCTATGGTATGCACTAGGCCTGACATTTCCCATGCAGTGGGAGTAGTGAGCAGGTTTATGAGTGATCCAGGTAGAGAGCATTGGCAGGAAGTAAAATGGATCCTTCGGTATTTGAGAGGGACCATGGGAGCAACATTGTGTTTTGGTGGATCAGACACTACATTACATGGATATGTAGATTCAGAAATGGCAGGAAATTTGGACGGTAGGAGGAGCATGATAGGTTATGTATTTACGGTTGGTGATACAACAGTGAGTTGGATTTCACGGTTACAAAAGGTTGTGGCTTTGTCAACCACAGAGGCTGAGTATGTTATTGCCACAGAGGCAAGCAAGGAGATGATTTGGTTACAATAGTTTCTTGATGAGTTGGGGCATAAGAAGGAAGTTAGGAGACTACACATTGATAGTCAGAGCATTATTCATTCATCGAAAAACTCCGCTTTCCACTCTAGGATGAAGCACATTTAGCTGAGATATCATTTCATCAGGAGAACTTTGGATGAAGATAAGTTGAATCTAGAAAATATTCATACTAGTCAAAACCCTGCGAGATAGATGACCAGGGTGGTCACAAGGAGAAGTTGAAGTTGTGTTCAACTTTGATTGGCCTTCATGGTTGATAATGAAGGGTTAAGAAATGTTCTCAGTGGAAACAGTCTCCAAGTGGGAGATTGTTGGGGTGTGGAGCCTGTTTTTGGTCTTCTTGAATCAGTGTTGAAGTGTTGGAGCTCAAATGGTTAAATTTGGAGACTTTAGGAGAATTCTGTAGTCATTTTCTATGACATTGATGTGCGATCAACTTGTCTCATTCTTTGTGATGTTGCTTTGTTAATCGGTCATTTTTGTCAACGTCGGGACTATTTTTCCAGCCATGGGAAGTTGAAAGATCGCGACTTTCAATATTCTAGGGTCAGCTTTATGGCTTCTTAGAAGGATTGTAATCCTATAAATAGAGGTGTTAGGGTATCTTAAATATATCTTGAGGGTTCAAGAGTTCTCCAGTCTTAATGATCAAGAGGTGATCAAGAGTGATCAAGGTTATGCAATTGGGTGTCAATTATGGTTTACCATCTTCGAATTCTATTTTGAGTTCATAACTAAGAGAATACTTGTGAGAGTTGTTTTACTCTTGTTGATAATAAAATACGAGCAAGTTCTTGGTGGACGTAGCCCACATTGGGTGAACCATGTTAAATCTTGTCTTGTCTTCTCTTGTGCATTATTTATTTATCTTTGTTATATTTACTGCAAGTATAATTCTGCTATTTAGTTTCTTATTGTTGTGGTTTGAGGAATTGTTTCCGCATATTTGTTCTCTAATTCCTAACACCGAGGAGATTGAGGCTTATGAGTTGGATACAAGACAACCTTATCAATGGGTAAGTCCACCATCTCATAGCTTTTCTTTTTCTCTTTCTCAAGCAACACCATCTCAACCCAAGCTACAATTTCCAAGCTTCCCATCTACTGCCCCAAGTGTTGATTTCCCTTCTCCATCTCCTAGTCTTCCATCTCATCTTAATTCTTCTGCCCTTTTCCCTTCCAAGCAGTCATTCCCTCCAAATAAACAAGAAGTTCCACTTCCCTCTCCACCACAAAAAAACAACAAAAATGGTTGAATCTCAACCTACCACTCCTCTTGCATCCCCAAATCCATGTTGGGGAGATGAAAATAAAAAAACGAGCAAAGAGTAACAAGAAGAGGAACCCAATAGAGAAGAAATGATAGAAAATATGAAGAGTTGGGCTCTCAAATTTGGGATTACAAAGATCCCCTTGATGGTTAAGCCAACAGAGGAGGTCAATGATGAGGACATTAATTGGCCATAAATTACCATTATTTTGTCCTTCCAAGTTACCTTTGAAAGTGGATTTCAATATAATCTAGGAACTTATAGTTTTCTTAACATAGAATATAGGATATATATCTTGCTCATTCTATAGAAAATTTTTGTTATGTATTTTTTTGACTAATCCTATTGATTATTTGGGAAAGCATGCAAAGTCATATGTATTCTTGTCATAAAGGAAAGATAATGTTAGTATTTATAAAAGTAGAATTGATCATGAATGGTATATCTAAACTCAAATATGATTTCATATTCAGATTCCTCTTGAAAAATTATGCAAGTTCAAAAAAAGAATCATCTCAATCTGAGATCGTATGAAAAAGTTATAGTTGTTTTAAGATTACTTGGAACTCATGCAAGCTAACTTCTAGACCTCATAGGCTTAGTTCCAAAACTCACGAGGATTATTTCCGAACTCGCAGCTTAGTTCTTGAAATCACAGGCTTAGTTCTAAAACTAAACATATTTTTACAATTTTTAAGGAATTAACAAAAATTAGATAATTCAATGGAAAATAAGAGAGAGGTTTTTGGTCATAGCAATGTGTTTAACAAAAACCTCATTCAGATTTGCTACAGGTTTTAACAATGAAGATATATCTAACTTTTAGTGAGCTGTAGTCTAAGGAAAATTTTATCAGACGAGTTCTATAAGTTCCATAAATAGAAACAAAAATATCAAATATAAAATATGAGAGAGGTTTTTGTTCATAGGAATGCATTTAACAAAAACCACATTCAAATTTGCAATAGGTTTTACTAATGAAGATAAATCTAACTTTTAGTGAACTACAGTCTGAGAAAATAATGTATTAGACAAGCATCAAAAGTTCCACAAAAAAACAACAAAGTAGAATAGAAAATCCGAGAAAGGTATTTGGTCAAAATCATATTTTGAGAAAAATATTTCTTCTAATGATGTAGAGAAATAAAATCATTATGGTTCTTATTACTGAAAAGTAAGGAGAAGATTTGGGAACAAATCTTCCTAAAATAAGTGAGATGAGACTTTGACTCCAATAATATATCTCTCTCCATATTTTGTGGAGATGGATATCTTAGTTGTTAGGATTGGAATAAAGATAAGATCAGATTGTATTTCCTAAAATAAGGAGTTGGTTGGATGCATGAATTATAAATGCAACCTTCCACACCGAGATATGTAATTCTTTTCTCCTATGAAATAAATATATGTTCTTTCCTCTCAAATATTCTGTAGTTTTAAGATCTCGAAGTATGATTTAAATCCTCTTCCAAAGAATGATATGGCCACTCATTCCAAGAAAGAATAGGTCTGTGTATTTATGTTTATGTTTATTCATTTTTATTTAATTCATTATGTTGTATTATTTTAATCTTTGTATTGTGAAAATTAAGTCTGTTGTGAACTGCAGGTGTTTCATTCAATTATGTTTATTTTTAATTCAGAAATTTCAATTCTTGCAAGTATGATTTATTTCATGAAAAATTTATTTCTTCAAGTGTGATTTCGTTTGTACAAGTGTGTTTACATTTCTACAAGTGTGATTTTAAATTTCTGCGTGTGTGATTTATTTTATGCTTGGTTGGTTTGTGTTTAAAGGAGTTGTTTTCTAATATATTCTTCTCTTAATGCATACAACCTTTGAACACCAACCCGGATTGACACTATTAATGGTGAGGATTGGTGACCTTCATCATTTTGGTGTCATTTTCGGGAACATGATGTTATTAGGAGCTTCAAAGTTCTCTAAAAGAATATTCTCTTGATGAGAGAATACCTTTTAGCAAACTCGTGATAGGAAGTATTTGGTGAGTAGTTTCTTTAGAATTTTATTTCCTGCAAGGATGAAATTTTCATTTCGTAATTAGGAATATTAGATTGTAAATATTTATCTCCCCACAAACTAACTCTCTGTATAAGAAAATGACTGTGATGCTTGATCAAGAAGGTACAATGGTATGAACAAAGAACTCGAGATCTAGAAATGGTAGAATATAATATTGAATCGTGAAGTATATCCAGTTGATGAAGTATCATATGTCATTCTTGATAACCATCACCATTTCCCCTTGTATCAACTAACGGCTCTCGGTGATCTTCTTACACATAACTTTAGTAAAAAAGCTGGCTTATCTAGTTTGTAATAATGATGTGGTAGAATTTCTAGTTAATTCCATCCATATTTAGAGATTTCATTAGAGCCACAATAAAAATCACTCATAATAAATCCACCTATCTAAATTAGTTTTCATCTTATAATAAAATTCAATCCCTGAACTATATCCATTAGAAAAATTTGTTTTCATGTCTTTCAATTTCTTCATTTTTGTATATGTTTGTATAACATTAAGAAGTAATTATGGTGAATATAAAGGAAATAAATTTTTGTGTACTAACATCTGAGGACTAGATCTATAGGAATTTCTAGAGTTGTTCTTGATAGCATCGTGAAGATTTTGGAGCACCAATAATATCAACCAAGGAACATGTATATTTTGAAGGGACACACAGATACCTTCACTCTCTTTTTTAAAACTATCCATCTCCTTAGATCACTAGTCTAGGATTTGAAGATTACTATGGTGATTCTGATAATACACAATTCAAGATGGGCTTTGAAGAGCTAGAAATTATGTACACAATTTTTGGAAATCTTCTTGGAGTTACCAAGAATGCAAAAATGTTTTTATGAGATCTTTGATGTTGCTTTTTATTTTACACAAGTTGTAATTTGATGAATATAGACCGATGATGGATCAAATTTTTCTCTAATCCTTCTCACGCTATCATTTCAACAAAAACAAGACAAAAAAGAAACAAAAATAAAAAAGCTTTCATTGGAAAAACTAGCTTGTCGGTCAATCAAAGGAAAAAAATCCAAATTCTTTGATTGGAAAACCAAACTTCTTGCCCAATCAAAGGAAAAAAAAATCATAATAAAAAATCTTTGATTGGAAAACCATTTTGTTGGCCAATCAAAGGCAAAAAAATAACTTTGATTGGAAAACTAGCTTGCTAGCCAATTAAAGACAAAAGGGTGGTTCTTCTTCAAAAGAAATCAACTGTTACCTGGTGGCTTCTTTCTCGACACTATTTGACCATGTTAACAATAGGATGACAAGGACAACTAGATGTATGATCAAGTTATTTTGTTCTACTATTTTATTTTTAAGCTTTATTGTAATTTTTTTATTACAACTAGATCCACTTTTAAAATCTCCAAGGAAGACAAGATAAAATTCATATCTCCCCTACTTATATAAAAATATGTGCACCTCTTTGCAATCAAAATTTTAGAGTCTAATTTATGGGCAGCCATGAATAAACAACATGCATGAGGACATGCATGAGCTTAAGTGTGAGAGAGAAGGAGAAGCACGAGGTATGCATTTTGATTTTAGATATGAAACACAATAGAAGGAGATCCACACAAGAACACTGCTACAAAAGAAAGGAAATTAAAAAACAACGAAAGATATCCAAAAGAACCTCGTATTTAAACTATATATGGAATGCATACATGCACAATCTTAATGCGAGAGAAGACTCTAAGAAGAGGAGATAATAATATAATGCATGAGGACACGTATATTAAGTGTGGGGAAATGACGAGGCCATAAATAGGCCATAAATTACCATTATTTTTCTTTCTAAGTTACCTTTGAAAGTGGATTTAAATGTAATCTAGGAACTTATAGTTTGCTTAAGATAGAATATATGATATATATCTTGTTCATTCTTTAGAAGTCTTTTGTTATCTATTTTGTTGACTAATCCTATTGATTATTTGGGAATAGATTAAAAGTATTATGTATGAAGGCCATAAAGGAAATATAATGCTAGTATTGAGAAAAGTGTAATTGATCATGAATGATATATATATAAACTTAAATCGATTTCATATTGATTCCTCTCCAAAACATTATGCAAGTTCAAAACAGAATCATCTCAATCCAAGATTGTATGCATAAGTTATAGTTATTTTAAGTTCACTCAAGAACTTGCAGCCTTATTTTTAGACCTCGCATGCTTAGTTTTGGAACTCACGAGTTAGTTCCGAACTCATAGGCTTAGTTCCAAAACTAAGCGATTTTGATAGTTTTTAAGAATTGGAAAAATAAGAGAATCTAATGGAAAATATGAGAGAGGTTTTTGTTCATAGAAATGTGATTAACAAAATAATCATTTAGATTTTCTACAGTATTACCAATAAAGAGGGATCTAACTTTTAGTGAGTTGTAGTCCGAGGAAAAGTGTATCGGATGAGCACTAAAAAGTTACATAAATAGAAACATAAAAAGTAAAAAAGAAAATATGAGAGATTTTTATTTCATAGCAATGTGTTTAAAAAAACCTCATTTAGATTTGCTACAGAGTTTTACCAATAAAGAGAGATCAAACATTTAGTGAGTTGCGATCGAGGAAAAGTGTATCGACGAGCGCTAAAAGTTCCATAAACAAAAACAAAAAGTCAAACATAAAATATAAGAGAGGTTTTTATTCATAGATATGTGTTTAAAAAAACCTCGTTCATATTTGTAACAGTTTTACCAATGAAGATAAATATAACTTTTAGTGAATCTGTAATCCAAAAAAACGTATCAAACAAGCGTCAAAAGTTACACAATGAAAAACAACAAAGTCAAATAAAAATATAAGAAAGGTATTTGTTCAAAATCATATTTTGAGGAAAATAATCCTTCTAATCATCTATAGGAATAAAATCATTATGATTTTTGTTACAAAAGCAAGGAGAAGATTTGGGAGTAAATCTTTCTAAAATAAGTGAGATGAGACTTTGACTCCAATAATATATCTCTCTCCATATTTTGTGGAGATGGAGATCTTAGTTGTTAGGATTGGAATAAATATAAGATTAGATTTTATTTCTTAAAATAAGGAGTTGGTTGGATGCATGAATTATAAATACAACCTTCCACACCGAGATATGTAATGTTTTTCTCCCGAGAAATAAAGATCTTTTCTTTCCTCTAAAATATTCGTAGTTTTAAGATCTCGAAGTATGATTTAAATCCTCTTCCAAGGAATGAGCTGGCTACTCAATCTAAGAAAGATGGATCTTTGTATTTATGTGTATGTTTATTCATTTTTCTTTAATTCATTCTGTTGTATTGTTTTTATCTTTGTATTGGGAAAATTTAGTCTGTTGTGAACCTAGAGGTGTTTCATTCAATTATGTTTATTTCTAATTTGGAAATTTCAATTCATGAAAGTGTGATTTGTTTCATGTAAACTTTATTTTTGCAAGTGTGCCTTTATATTCCTACAAGTGTGATTTCATTTATGCAAGTGTGTTTACATTTCTGTAAGTGTGCTTTTAAATTTTTGCATATGTGATTTATTTTATGTAAGTTTGGTTTGTCTTTAAAGGATTTTATTTCCATTATCTTCTTCTCTCAATGCATCTGACCTTGAGACACCAACCTATATTGAAATTATTAATGGTGAGGATTGAAGACCCTCATCAGTCAAAGTTGAAGAGTCAGTGGTGGCTAAGGCTGAGTTTGCAGTAGAAGAAGAAGAAGAAGAAGAAGAAGAAGATCGACAATATGTTTTCTATGGATGCGGTTTACGTAATGGCACTCTATCTCGAAGAGAATGCTGATCTAATCCTAGCTACACAACCAGGTTAGATAGGAGGAACAATCAGATCTAAGCACCATTAAAGAGGAATAGGTGGGAGAGATCAAATTAGTGTTGAAGCCACTCAATGAAGAAAGTTTCATTGAAGATTGTTTGCTTTCATTTCAAGGGCCTGATTTGATTAATGAACCCATGATGGGAGAAGACCATACAGTTTAAGAGGCTTCAAGTACAGAGCAGGCTATAGAAGAACCTTCTATTCTTCCTCCCACTTTATCCCATTCAAACCTAATGTTGAAGAAGATTTTGAGCTTTCAAACTTCATGTTTGAAGATGAGAGGAACCATGGTGAGAAAGTTTCAAATCAGGAGGACACCATGGAGGAGGTTAAGCAGATGCAACTAGAAAAAAGGAGACAAATTATCTATCTAACTTGGAGGATTTCTTTGATGGAGAGGAGCCCATGGAGATCACATCATTTTCTCCTCCATCATCCACCTTCCAAGTACATGAGCCTACTACCATGAAGGAGAGCATTCAAGGAAAACAACCTGCATTTCACAACAGACCCTCTAGAACTAAGGTTGGAAGATAAGAATCTTCCATGTTCTTTACAAGAGGAAGAGAAAAGGTAGGAGGATGTCATCATCCCTCTCACACCATCCATCCAGGAAGGTCAGCAAGAAGAATCCATTTTGTGAGTTAAAATTTAGAGAAAGGGGCACATCCAAAGGATCAAACCATGCCCAATCAGGTACTTGGCTTCATTGGAGCCAAGGGAGAAGCCAAAACTAGTCATGCCTACTTCAGGGCATGAGGGTGAGTATCAAAGTACCAAGGGTCACCATCAACACCTCTAAGAGTCCAATGCAAATCATCTTGAGGAGGTATTTTCGATTAATGTTGATACCTTGATGATATGGGTGGAGGATCAGCTTAAAGTTAGTTTTCACTCATCCAAGCAGCCATATTCAGTGAAAAACCATTTACATGGCTGCCCGTTTTAAGGAAGGGAAGCTATATCTCCATGCCTGTGGCAGGCTTTGTTTAATCTCTTCTTTATTAGGGTTAGTATAGGAGTAGGATTGGATTTTGTTTTTGGTAGAAGAAGTGCTCTTGTACACTCTACATATCCCACTTAGGATGTGTATGATTTCAAATTTTGTACATAGTGTGTTGTGGTGTTTTTGCTCTTGCACAGTGCATTGAAAATGGCATTTGGAGAGATCAGCCCCAATTTCAATGGTTTCCAAGTGGCTCAGGATCAAATTTTAAAAGTTCATATTAGATTTGTGTTTACAGGAAGACTCCATGCCCAATGGATGCTTCAAGGCCACTGATCTTTTCATCTAGCAGGTAGATGTCCCCTATGAGTCACCAAATTGTTATCCAAAATAAGCTCATGCTTATTTTTGGTTAACTACACCCATTTTCCCTCCTTTAGTGCTTCAATCAATTTTTTCAAATATTCTAAGCACTTAAGGTTTCCTGAAAACATTTCCATCAGATAGGAAATTTCTTCCCCTTTCCAAAAATATAAAGAAGTCCTTCTAACTCCTCATATTTCGCAAGTTACGGGCTAACACGCCTTGGAAGGTATTTTGCCCAAAAGCAGGCCGACGGGAGTTTTTAAGGATTTTTGCCAATGCGGAGCGGCGGGGCGAGTGTGATATATCAATACTTTTCACCCAAAGGGAAAATGTGGGCCATCGGGTTTGAAGAGGAAAATTTTCCAAATGACAAAAGCATGCCGACGGGTGGGCAAGGAGTTTTGGAAATTTTGTGCTTTTTTGCAAATAGGGCACAAAGTGAATTTCAAGCCCATAATTCTTAAAAGGATCTTAAGGCCAAAATGAAGAAAAATTCCTAAGGCCCATAAAGGGACACATGGCCATGTTTAAAGGTCAATGTGGGCTGGTGGGTCGTCAGAGGGAGTTTGAAATTTTTGCCCCAAGAAGGTGTAAATTGAAAAAATGAGTCACACCTCTCCCGATGCCCAAGAAGCCACATGTTAAGCCTCAATTGAATGAGGGTCATTGGACCTGAGAGAGACTTTTCACCCAAATGGAAAATGCGGGCTGACTAGCCCGAAGATGATTTTTTTCCAAAATGAATTTTGGCCTAAAGAGACATTTTGACCAAAATAAATTTCGGATTTGCAAGGCTACGGGAAGATTTTATAAAATTTTCCAACTTTTGCAAAAAAGTGTCAAAATGAATTTCGAGCCCGTAGATCCATTTTGCAAAACTAGTTTTTTGTCATTTTTGTTTGGATTGGATTAAAAATTCAAATGATCATATCTTTCGATCTAGAGCTCATTTTTCGAAAAATTTAGACTTTTTGAAAGATATCAACCTCCTCTATGCCATGGAAGCATAAAATATCATTTTTAACAAGTGTTGGTGGGTGGAAAGAATAAAAAATATTTCAAGCCATTAATACAGGATCTAATTGTTTCAACAACCCATATTTGATTTGATTCGCCATTCTTCCTTCTCCAACATGCCAAAGTAGACATGGAGAGGAAAATTTGATAGATTATAGGTAGATTTGTAGGGCATTAATGGTGGGTGGTTGAATTCTCAAAACAGGGTTTGTTTTCCTCCTTTCTCTCTAGTTTTCATCGTTCTCAACTTCTATATATTGTAACACTTCTCATTTGAGAAGGGGAGACATTTTGGGCATAGGGAAACTCTATCAAAATTTTTTTTCCCAACTCCATTTTGAGTTTTAAACCTTCTCCTACACCTGAAAAGTGAATTTGTGCCTCTAAGGAAAAAATGTAATGGTCTGTATACCTATATAGAGAAATAAAACATGTTTTTGTGGTTTTTCTTCAACCCTTTGCATTGTTTTGTTGTTTCCCCACACATATCCCTTTCAATTCTAATTTTTGTGCATGTATTTCACATTTTCAGGTGTAGGGTGTTGTGTTTCATGAAGTTTTGATCATGGATTTGGATGCTGGTTTGTGTCACTTCTATCTAACTTTCCCATGTTCCTTTTTCATCTGTTTCCTCTTCCCTCAATAAAGTATCTCACCCCTTTCCTTCTCTATTGTATCACTACTTTAGTGTAGTCTTTCTTTCACAATATCTCTTTCTCTTTGTCCCCTTGGAATAGTTAGATTAGGATTAGGTTAGTTCTACCCGCACTTTGGAGTAGCTTGTGGCGGGTAGATTATGAAATAGGCTGACTTTCTCCAGAGGTCCATCTCAAGTTTTGTAATTCCCGCAACTTGAGAGATGTTCTCATGTTGTGCAATCACACTTTGAATGCCACACTCACACCCAAGTCATTTGAGGGTGTTTTGATTTTGCACTAATAATACTCATGCATGTGTGAAGAGACCGAGGAGCACCTTCAAAGGTCGTGCGGTTTCTTTGAGGGTAACAATTATATGGGAACATAGAGAAGTGTGCCTTTTTCCCATCGATGTTTAGTATTTATCTCACAATATTTATAAGGAATTTATCATAGTTGATCCTTGATATATTGGATTTATTATGGATTGGCTAGTGCTAACCAATGTGACCGAGGGTGCACGGTTTCATGAGATTGGAAAGTTATTACGGATATTTGTTCGGACTTCTCTCGTATTGCACATACCATCACATCTCTTTAGTAGAAAAGGAAGAAGTTTTTTTGGTACAAGATATGTGAGTAGGCCTTCAGGACACTAAAGGAATGCCCTACGATAGCACCTATTCTTTCAGTGCTAGATCCTTAGAGGGATTTCTTCATGTTTACAGATGCTTCATTGGAAGGATTAGGAGGTGTTTTGATGTAGGATGGATGAGTAGTAGATTTTGAGTCTTGAAAACTCAAGTATTATAAGAGCTCAATTATCGACTCATGACATTGAGCTTGGTGTAATGGTCTATGCATTGGTGTGTTAGAGACATTTCTTTTTGGATAAGAGGTTCACTCTAAGGATAGACCATTTGAGCCTTTGACTTCTCTTCATGTAGTTCAATATCAACACCTATCAACGACATTGGATGGAGTTTCTATGTGATTAGGACATGGAGATAGAGCATGTGAATGGGAAGGATAATGTGGTTTTATATTCCTTGAGCCATCGGAGGAATTTGGTTATGTATTCTTTAGTTGGTACATATTTATGGAGTAGGATATTGTGACAAATTCCATATGACAATTTCCACCTTTCATCTAGAGTAGAAATTGAGTCTCGAGAGATCCATTGAGGGGAAGTTTTAGGGATTTACACTAGATCTAGATGGAATTCTCGACACAAAGGTCGAATCTATATACCAAGGGATGGAGGTTTGAGACAGATATATTATCCTAGGATCATCATGCACCTTATTTTACCCATTCATGGGTGAAGAAGATGCATGCCGCATTGAGATAGTTATTGTAACACCCAGAAAATTATCCACATGAGACCTAAGAACAACCTAGGTTTAGTTAGAAAAATTATGAAATAAATTTTTTCAAAGGCGTGCCCAAATTTTTTTGAAAACGATAGCCACCACATTAATGTCTTTAAGGCGGTGACTTTAAAAAATAAATTTTCCAAGATAACACAATATTTAAAACCTACAATATGCTTTAATACATTTTTTGACTAAGAAAGTTTAATCTCCTTAAAGATTTTTAAATAATAAATAAATTCCTACTAAAGTTGAATATTCCCCCATGGGGTGTCAAGGGTAAAAGTGGCCAATGAAATTAAATACCAAGGTTATTTAATTTCTACAATGTTGAAACAACTAGCAAGGTCCCATGTTAAAATATTGGGTTAGGATAATGAACACTTCCCTACCCCATAAAGTAACCCCTTAAAAATTCAACCCATATTTTGAAATTAAAACATTTAAATTAAAAGGGAAATTTCTATTCACCCACTCTCCACCTACTTTTTATAGGGATGAATCTCATCCCTTGGATGGATTCAATTTGGTCCCTTGATGTGGAAAAAGGGTAACCAACCCTAAAGCATCCTTATGAAGTCTTCTTTCTCATTTCATTTGTCTCATTATTTCTATTTTGTTTTAAAGTTTATTGGAGGAGGAAAGGAATCCATTGGAGGTCACTCCAATATTTTCTCAAGTTGCATTATTTTCTCTATTTTTCTCACACCCTCTCCAAGAGTTTCAAAATGTGCTTATATTTTTTATTTAGCTTGGATTCATTTGGTTTTCTCAAATGGGCTTGTGGGTTCTTTCCCATTTTATTTGCAAAGCTAGGTTTGATTTATATTTTCACTTGGGTAAATCGGAATGTATTTATATATCTATATATATACTTTATATATAAATATATTTAAATATTTTTATCTTTTTAGTTATTAAACAAAAAACATATTTATATATTATATAAATATAATATATATATATCTATATATATATATATATATATATATATATTTATATAATGTGTGTGTATATATGTATATGTGTGTGTGTGTGTGTGTGTGTGTGTGTGTGTGTGTGTGTGTGTGTGTGTGTGTGTACTTATATAAGTAAAAGGGATATATATACATAATATAAATATGTACAATTTTACATATTAAAATTACAAGTGTATTAATATTGGCCTAATTTCACATCTAATAGTTCTCCATTTAATATTAGTAATGAAATAAAATGCCATCCTTATTAAATTTTAAAATATCTTATTATTAATAATATTCAAGAGAAATAAAATTACTATCAAAGTGAGGATATAACACTAAATAATAGCATTGGTGAATTGAATGTTTTCTCTAATATTTTTACTCTCTAACTATTTAATAAATTTAATACAAAAATGAAAGTGAAAACATTTCTTTTCCCTTCAAGAATGCAAGGATAAAAATAAATAGTCTCTCTTTTCCAACACATGCCTTTCGAATAACACAATGAAATGTAACACCTTTTAATACAAACTTTCCAACATTCCAAAAGAAGTTTATAACAATATTTCCAACAACATATTATAAGGCAAGAGCAACACCATTTTGTGGAAAATAAATCAACTTCAAATAAAATGAATTAATTCCTTTTTACAACTCCTTTTAAGTTCACCAAAAGCAACTTACAAAATGGATGTTTCTTCCTTTCTTTTTTTTTGTTTCACTCAACATGCAATACAACTCTAATAACAATTATTTGAATGCAAATTTCCTTCACAAGATCAACACAATGTCCTCCACTTGAAGTGGGAAATCATACAAGAATGTGAGCTAAAATGGAATACAATATTACAAGTTCCTCCACTCTAAGTGGGAAAAACACTAAGGAAGTTTTATTACAAGAAGGATTTTCTTAGGGACTCCACCAAAAGCTCCAAGCTTCACAACACCAACAAGAGAGCTCCTTCATGATTTTCTTGATCCACAAAAAAATGGGGGAGAGGCAACACTCTCCACCCAACCAAAATATCCAATGAGGAGGAGAAGCCATCCTCCTCATTGGCCCTGAGCCCCAACCACATTACAATGAGAGGTGAATCCAACAAATGGCAACAACAAGCTTCCACAACACAACACCAAAACTTTCACAACCATTCCAAGCACATTCAACTTAACTACAACACAAGAAGGAAAACAACCAAAATAAACAAGGCTTAAAAATGAAATCCAAAGGAGCAAGAACCTATGGGGAGGCCACTTATGCCTCCCAATGGGAAATGGGTGCCCACCTAAAATCCTCCAATACAATCTCAAATCCCCTACATATTTTATGCCTCCCTCAAGTACCTTATTCCCCACATACTCTTATTCCTCCCTCATACCTCCCTCCTATATACTCTATGCCTCCTCATACTCTTATGCCTCCCTCATACAAGAACAAGTAAGAAATGCAAGCATTCCTTGTCCAAGGTGGGCACCCAACCCAAACTCCCTCTAAAACATGAAATAACTCTTATGCCTCCCTACATGAATTCTCCCCATAGTCCCCTCCTACACCACACTTAGGCAATCTACCCAAGCACCCAAAAAGCATTCCAAACACTCAAAAAATACAAGAACACAAACACAAAACAAAGGAATAACATAAGAAAAATTAAAGCTCCTACCTTTCCATAGTAGAGCTTGTTCCAAGAGTCCAACTCCAAGCTCCTTCAAACCCAAGAAATCACCAACAAGCTCCCACAAGACCACAAGCTCTCCAAAATCCTCTAACTCCAAGAAAATGAAAGAGCAAAAAGAATGAAGTAACCCCGAACAAGAAAAAGAACTTGAATACATAGAAAAGGGAGAGAGGAGGGTGAGGTGGCTCCATGTAGGATTCCACATCACTCATCCTCAAAATCCACCTTAGAAGTCAAACTTCAAACTCCAAAGCACAATTAATAAGTGGGTATTGAAATGACATTTGACTTACACAGACAATCCCAACCCACACCGCTTGGGGACTAAAAGTAATTACATATAAGAAGGTGCAATAAATACTTACAATTTGTCTTCCCAAAATGCATAGTGAGGCCTAATTTTGACCCCCCAACCCATAGGTAGGGTTGGTATAGCAATTTAAGAGGTTTGGGACAAGTTTAACTTGTCCCACAAGCCTCCAAAATTTTCCCCTAAGGACAAATCTGAATTTCTAAGGGAAGGTGGAGTGTTTCACACTCAAAGTTACTTACACATCACTTAAAACACATAAACCAAGAGCCATAAAGTCTAATAAATGCATTCTTTTGACCCTTTTATAATTTAGTTTAGTAAAATAATTAATTTACTAATCTAGACATAAATCAAGTAATTAATAAAAGGAGAATACATCACTAAAAATCACATACTAAAATTAAATAAAGAAAATAAAAAAATACAACACATAACCCCTTGGTCATAATTTCCCCTAAAAATAATTCAAACACACACACACACACACACACACACACACACACACACACACAACACACACACATGTTGCCATGGTGACCCTTGTTGAATTCACCTATAATTTTAATGTGGTTGGTCTCAAATCCCTCCGACATTTGTTGTGACATCTACACCTACAAAATATATAACACGTCCTTAAGCCTCATGGCTACATCAAAAACATCTAGGATAAAATAACTAGTATAAATCCACACTCATCTATATATGAATAAAATATCATCTAGGAAACTATGATATCATTTACAATTTCTAGCAACATTTATATCCTACATCTCATCCATGCTAAAATGATACAAAATTAGTTCAATTATCATTCTCAATATGATGAAATATCACATGTCAATATATATATATATATATATATATATATATATATATATATATATATACCATGTAACTAACATATCAACATTCATATAAAATGTCTCTAATAATCCACATGCATCATATATGAATTGAAATCAATAACAGTCCATGATCTCTAACATCTAACATCATGCCAAATCAAAACTACAATAATATCCCTAAGTATAGTCGAAAGTATCATAATCAATAACAAAAAAGTGTCGAAGAGAAGTGGGCACTACAATTTTACCATTAGAGAGGTTTTAAAGAGATGTATCTCACTTTATGTCTCATTGATTGGAGTGTCAGAGGGTGAAGGCTTAACATCAACATCTAGCTAGCCTTCTTTAACCTCATACCATAGTGGAGTGGAAATGGGACGCCATTTCTATGGATTTCATAATAGGGGTATTGTCGTTGAGATACCACCATGATGCCATTATGGTCACGATAGATAGATTGATGAAAGTGACTCATTTATATTTGATGAAGACCACCTATACAACTATTATAGTGGCCCAGTTACTTAGATGAGATTTTTAGAATGCATAGGATTCTACGGAAGATTATTTGTGACTATGATCCCATATACACCTCTCATATTTAAACTACCATGCAACATGCCCTAGGGATGAACATTAATTTTAGTACAACCTATAACCTTAAGACAAATTTAAAGAAAAAATGAGTGAATCAAATTTTAGAGGACATGCTTCGGATGTATGTCATGAATGATCATTCACATTTGGAGGAGTATTTTTACTTGGTTGAGTTCAAATACAAAAAAAACTTTCAGAGTTCTATTGGGATGACACCTATTCAGGCGTTGTATGAGAGAGAATGTGGAACAAAACTAAGTTAGGATAGGTTAGAGGACTAGGTATCTCTTGGGCCAAATTTATTACACGATATGGATCAGTAACTTATCATGATTATAAAGAGATTATAGGAGGTTCAAGATAGAAAAAGAAAATGCAGATCAAAGGAGGAAAGACAATAGTTTTGAGGTGGGCACGAAGGTTTTTATTCGTGTCGGCCTCATAACAGCCTTATGAGTTATGGAATAGGTTTTAAGTTAGATCCTATATTCATGGATCCATTGAGATCTTAGAGTGAGTCGGTCCCTTAACTTACCGTCTAGCATTTTCACCCAACTTCTCTCACATCCATGATGTATTTCATGTTTATGTTCGTAGGAGATACATTTTATACCCCTCTCATCTATTACATTGGATCACATTGTAGGTGTAGGAACATGGGCACATGAATATGGACTACACGTGCATCATAGAGCGTAGGATCATGGGCTGTCGAGGCTGCAAGGTTGACTAGGTGTGAGTTCGAGTGGGATAGGTATAATGAGACTAACCACATGGGAGGATGCTACTTTATTATGGGCCCAATATCCACACCTATTTTAGTGACTTCTTGGAGGAATTTGAGTCTAAGGGGTGGGGATGTAATTCCCACTCCTCTTTGACACTATTTCATTACGATTTTATTACTATTGGATTGATACTTCGATATTTTGATTATTATATATTTATCAGTAGATGATAGACTCTTCAGATATTTAGACTATTGACATGTTGTGATTTACATTTTGATTATGATGCACTAGATGACAACTGATGGACCGTTATATATGTTTATTTGTAGTATTCTTATTTTATAGTAACATGTCATATTTTGGATACATTGCCTATGTTGGACATTTTGAGTAGAATTATGATTTTAAGGATGTTAGAAATGAATAAATTTGTATGATGATAGATGATAGAATTATTAATTTTGGATGAAGATTATTGATTTCTATATGTATATTATTCTTGATGTTTTTGATGCACTCCTAAAGCTAGAGAGGTATTTTGTTTTTGTTGTAGGGAAATTATATCATATACATCTTAAGGGGATAGCGACTAACCATAGAAGGATGTGGGGTGTTGTCTAACATGTCCAAATTTGACAAATTGTGTATAATGTTATGTTTTCTTGTGGAATGCTTTCTTAGAGGTTCCCATAGGGGGTAACCTCGTTTATGTGGCCAAGGTTATAATTTGTTGCTTTTATTTTAATTTTGTTTATTTTAAATTTGTTGTGCATGTATATAATTAATTGGTAAATTTTATTTACTTTATTAGCTATTATTAATGTGTTTTAATAAAATAATTTAACCTAACTCGTAAACAAAAGAAAAGATGTGACATTTGGGTAACTAATTTAAATCTTCTAGATGTAAATTTTTTTTTTTGGGGTTTTTTTCTCAACCTTCAAAAAAATCTGAATTTTTACTTTGGAATATTTTTGTAGGCTTGTGGGACAAGCTAAGATTGTCCCATTCCTCTTAAATTCATCCAACAACCATACCTATGGTATGAGGAGTTAATTTTTGGATTATTTATGCTTTTTGGGATAGTAAAAGGTGAAATTATTACACTTTCTTACATGAGTTTTTAATTTTATCATTTAGAGGAGTGGAGTGAGGGTTAGTGTGTGTAAGAGGATTTTCATTCCCTCAACCACTAATTTATTATCCTTGGTTTGATGGTTGGGTTGGTGATGTGGAGTTGAGGAGAAGTGACGTGGGTCCTACATGGAGCCACATCACCCTCCTCTTCTCATTTTCTATATATGTAAGTTTATTTGTTTGTTACGGGGTTAATTCATTTTTTTGTGCACTTTTATTTTTGGAGTTATATTTTTGAGTTGCTTGGTTGGAGCCTTAGAGCTTCTTGGATTTGTGTTTGAACTTGGAAGGAGCCTTGTGTTGTGAATTTGGATCAAATTCTTGCATTGGCAAGGTAGGATCTTAACCCATGCATTTTTATTGTGTGTGTGTGGCATGTGGAGGGGGAGGATGAATGGGTGTGCGTGTGCATGTTTATATGTGCATGAAAGAATTTTTTGTGTTCATGTTTTTAGGGATTAGGTAGATTTACTTTAGAGTTGGTGAAAAACAAATGCAATTATTTTGGAGGAAGAAGGAGATTTAGAGGAAATGTGGAGGGAGAGTGGAAGAGGCACTCCACCTATGTGGAGATAAAAGGGATTTAAGTGTTTATTTGCATAGGAAAAAATGGGGAAATAAGTGTGTGGGTTTAGATGATAGTGCATATAAGAGGTATAAGGAGAGAACTCCATGTTCTTGTCTCCATTTGGGTTTTTATCAAGCCTTCTTTTTTATTAAATTTGTATATTTTACTTGTTTTGATTTGGAAAATGTTTCAAACTTCTCTTTCTTGTCTTGTTTGGAAAATAATGTTGGAATGTTGATACATTGTATGAATATTGAAATGTTGCATGAGTGTTTATGGAAGCCATTTTGTAAAAATTGTCAAATGTTGCATAATAGCCCTAATAGTTCCTTGGTTGGGGCTCGGGGGCCAATGAGGAGGAAGATTTCTCATTCCTCATTGGATTATTGGTTGGTTGGAGAGTGTTTCTACTCCCCTATTTTGTTGATGTGTTTGATATTGAAGAGATTAGTGGAGCTCAAGTGAAGTATTGGGGCATTGTTGCATTTGAAAAAGAAAAGAAGAGATCCTAATTTTGTAAAATATTTTCCATGTTGTCTCGACTTATGTGGATGAATTTGTAACTTGTATTTTAAAGCTTCATCTTCTGGTATAAGTATTTTGTAAAATTAATTTGTTTTGAATATTCAAGAAAGGTGTATGTTGGAAAAAGAGGAATGTGAAGTTATAATTGATTTGATACTAAATTTCCTTCAAACTTGTAAATTTAGACCAAGAGTGTATTTGATTTATTAATGGAAACTTACCCTTATTTGGAATGGGAAAATCTTATATTTAAACTTATATATTTGACTCAAGAGTGTAGTATGATCTCATTTTAAAAGATTAGTGTTCTTATAATGGAAATGTATGTCAAAGTAACAATTTCTCTCTTTGATAATGGATGCCATTGTATTGATAAAAGAAAGGAAACTCATTCTCCTTTATTGTAAAAGTTAATATGTTGGAATGTTGAAATTATAGGACAATTCTATACAAAGTTTTAACAAGATAGTTTTATATCTAGTGTATGAAATCAAAGTAATATTTCTAACTTTTCCACATTTTGGAATAAATAAAAATTTATAATTGCTTTGTAATTATATTTTACTATACAACCAAATTTGATTGATGATTTATGATTAAGCTAAAACACCAAAAAAAAAAAAATATACAAATATAATTATATATATATAAGTATATTTTATATTATATATATCACACACCATTAAATACTTTTATATTGAACCGTTTATACTTAGCCGAGAGGCTATATAATTCACAGTCTATATAAGTTAAAAAAATAGTTCGAAATGTGTATGGCTGTAAGGGTACGTGTTTAAGTGGTTTGGGGGATTGGGCGCCATCCCCACCCCAATCTTTAATTTGGTTGGGGTGGGGGTGGCCAAATTAGTCCTCATACAATGTTGTTTATGATTTAAATCTTGTGCTAAACACAGGTCACGACCAAGGGATATATGCAATGTATTTTTTTCAATTTTCAGCTGAGAATATATATATATATCTCTTTGAATCCGAAATCGTCCCCATACCAGGCTGTTTATACCTATGCGCCATAATCAAATCTGAATAATAATAAATCTTGGTATATTTTATTAAATATGTATTAACATATCATTCCCATACCAGGTTGCTAATACTAGCCGTATAATAAATCTGAATTATAATATACTACCCATATATAATATATATATATATATATATATAAAACCCTCATCTTGATATAACCATTTAAACTAGATACCCAAATAGGGTAAATTCAAACGAAATACACAAATAACAAATAATAATATGAGCAAATCCTAGGAGAGGGTAGCAAATGAAAATAAGAATCTAAAAATGTGTACATCCATTAATTTTCTTTGAGAAACCTTTCATGTCCTCCGTCCTCTTTCTCCCAAACTTGTAAAATGAAAATGAGAAAATAGGGTAAAAGAATGAATAAGAACACCTTATAAGGATGTTTAGGGTTACATTGAATACCTAAGATCCAAGGGCTCTAAATGGATCAATCTAAGGGTAGGGAATCAATCCTACATTTGTTAGGTGAGGATATTTTTGTGGGAATATGTTTTTAAATTAAATGTATGTGTAACTTGTTAGGGGGGGCACTTAGTACTTCATTGTTTCAAGTTAAAATGTAACCCTCTTGGTATGGTTTAAAAAATGATCAAATGGCATTAAACTATAAAATTTAAATAATGACTTTGTGATAGATATTAAAGTTAATAACTTAAGGGGATTAATTTAATTAAGGGTCATTGTTTTATAAATTTGGAATATGGTTATTAATTGAATAAGGAAATAAATTTAATCCAAACAAATTAATTGATGGATACATCACTAGATGATTATAACCGGAAATATCTTTGGGAGCCAATTAATAATATTTAATTATTAATCTAAGTTGGATCAACCTAATGTAATATAGAAAATTATAGATAGATGTTAGATAAATGCACTCTAGAGTTAACACCCTTGCAATAAAAAAATTATTCCATCAATTTCCTAACTAATTATTGGGTTTTATCTTGGGTTTTGTGTGGGAAAATGTGGGAGTTACACAACCTCCTAGACTTATGCAAATTTATAGTCCTAAAAATAAGGAGGTTTTTAAATTATTCTACCTGTCCATCCAGATGAGAAAGCAAGTCCAAATAAGGGTGAGGATGGATGGTCATGAACATAAAAAATAAAGGAAAAAAAATTAATTATCCTCTTAAGATGATCCTTAGATCTCAAAGGGTAAAGGCCCATGGAAGAAATGATTTCTCTTAGTGGGTGGTTAAGTGGCTTTGACCTTATTTCTTTGGGGCGAATTTTTCTTTTGTGTGTCTTCTTTCAGTTTTGGGCTTGGCCTTGTCTGTTTGTTCCCTTACTATTCTTTTTTTTCCTTGTTCTATATTGTCTCTCTTTCTAGGATTGATGATCATCTTTTGGTTGTATATGGTTTTGTTTCCTTCAAAATCAACATATTTACCTAATCTAGAAAAGTAAAAATAAACTTTATTGCAATTTTTTTCAATATTATTTTGACGTGGGAGAGGAAAAAATAAAAAAATCACAAAGGATTAGGGTTTGTGGAATATATGGATACCAGGTAGTAACCTACAAGGGTCCATTTTTTTTTAATAAGGAAGAGCACATGGGTTCATTTCTTGGTGATACTTTCTTTAATCTCGAGTATTATGTTATGCATATTTTATTAAAGGTGTGATCTCTTATGTGATATTTTTTCACATGTTAACACTATAAAAGAGATTAAAAACATACATTTATTTTATGTGAGTCCCGACATGAAGTTTAAGAAGTCATGTAAGTATTATTTATAGTGATGATGATGAGGTTAATCAACCATTGCACCTTGCATTAGAGTCATATATATTTAGTTACATTGGACTTTACAAGATTACAATTTTAATTACAATCACTGATGAGAGGTATTTCACCCTTGTCTATAAATTTGAATTGGAAAAATCATATAAAGGAAATTATGAGAAGATAAGATCATGGATAGTAATGTATGTACCCAATGAATCTGTGATATGCAAAGTAATGGTTGGTTTAGGTAAAATAGTGAAGGTTCTTTTGGATTTTCATTATTTAATTTACTCATAACACATTTGGATGAACATGAATATAAAATTCAAGATTAAAGAGAATTTAAATTTAGGATTATGGATTGAAAGAGAATTTAATTGATAAATATTTCATTAATGTAATAAAGGAAGAAAATGCACTTATCAATACATTCAAAGCAAATGTTTGTTTTATTCTTCATCCTTGGCCAATAATGTTGTTGCTCTTCCAAATGGATGTATGGAGAAGGTTTCAAGGATAACCAAAGTTATGCAGTCAAAGGAACATCAACATCACGAGCCAATCAGAACATGGAATTTAAAGTTCCCAAGGATTAATTGGGATATTGGTATTACAAAGATGGTTTTTTGGGTAAAGTTAGAGTATAAGATATTTAAATTGCTTTAGGACAAGAAATTTTAGGAAGGGAGGAATCTCATGTCCCTTGTCAAATCTAATTCAATTAGAAGAGTAAGAACCTTAGGAGATTCCTCATTTCAAGTTAGCTAAAGTGGTGGTGCAAGGGAAATAGTTTAATAATTTAAATTAAGTTCTCCTCTTACGTTTTATTATGAAGAAGTTGATTACTATTAAATCAAATAAAAATAAAAATAAGGGGACATTTCTTTAACAACATGAAACTGGTATTATAAAATCTAGGTGATTAGGATCATTCAGGGATTATGATTCATATTTCATTTCTTCATTATAAGAGCTTTGGTATGATTTGGAACCTAAGGATGAAAACATTTGGTTGATCGAGAGATCTTATAGGACAAAAACCCTCTCGGTTTCCAAGTTTGGATTTGGGGATAAAAATTCTTGTCCATGAGATTTATTTTACCAAGGATCACATTTGTGCTCAAAAAAATGAATTCCTTTTCAACTTGCTACAATGTCACTCTAATTTCTTTTGGAAAATTTCAACTTGAAGAGGATTGGATTGAATTTTACTTGCAAGAAAATCATTTTTATTCTTGGGTTTTTTAATTTATCACCATATATAGATGATTTTCATCATCAATATTCAATTTTCGGGATGCGAAACTGAGGCTAAAATTTATTTGGTGTTGTTACTATAAAAATTAAAATTCATTGAGGGTTTATTACTGTCATATGCCACCACCAATTGTCCTAGTTCCTCCTCCTCCGCAAATCATTTTTTTTCCCATATATACTCTTATATCATATTTCTTGGAAGGTTTTCTATGCTTTTAGATCAAATATGAGTTTGATGTAGTTCTCATTTAAATTAAATAGTACATCTATGTTATATTATTGTTCCAAGGTTGGTATTTTTGGATAGTCACTAATGAGAAAGTTCCTTTGAGATCTATTATTGTTATGAAGTTTATTATTGTTGTTCATTCAAAAATCGGAAAACATACTTGTGATGTATTGGTGTTCTAGGACTTGATACCACCATTCATGTATAAACTAGTAAAAAATTTATTGGAATTGATCATCTACATGCTAGATCTAATATTTCATACATTTGAGGTTTTATATTAGTATATTATGGTTTAATTCATCTACTTGGGATTGTGATCAACATTTGGTTTCATGTTTGTAATCATTGATGTTATAAGTTTCCATTGATATTTTGTGTTGATTGTTTACATTTGGTTAATTCAAGCTAACCGATCAATTAGGGGTATTAATTAATTATTTCTTGTTCTCTCATATTTTTATGATATCTTTTTGTGAATTTATAATTGCTTTTGAATGTTTAATAACCTTTTGAATACTTAATCACACATAAACAACAACACTTATATATTTATAAACCATTGAATTAAATTAGGTCCCTATTGATACACAAACCCATGTGAAATGACTATAAGTCAAAAATTTTAAAAAATGAATAGATTCAATTTATTGTTAGTTAGAGGGGAACAAAAAAAGGGAGCACAAATGATGATGCTTAGATAGGCATCAAGAGCGCCAAATCTCTTTGTAGCGCCAAATCTCTTTGTATTGCCAACTTCCCTTTGACATTGTTTTGATACTAATCATGATATTGCTGATTATATTATGGACTTTATTATAGACCTTATTATAGTATGATGATAGATGTTAGATCATGTATTATTGTTGACTTGATTCAGTTATAATGCATGATGATTATTAGAGACATTTTGGATATTGATGTTGATGTACTATTTTACATGGTTGTATTATGGATGTTGTTCGGACATGTGATATTTGGATATTATAAGTAGACCTAGAAATTAAAATTAATTGATAATGATATAGTTGTTGAGAAAAATTGCAAATGATCTTGTTGGTTTCTTGGATGTCGTGCTAATTCATATATCTAGATGATCTAGAAATTTTATTTATGTTATGTTCGATGATCTGATATGGCCACAACGTTGAAGGAGGTATTTGTGTTTTGCAAGTTAAAATATCACAACAAACATCTTGGGGTTTGGAGACCAACCACTAAAAAATTCTAGATGAATTCAACAAGGTCACCATGGCAGCTAGTATTTGTTCATGCATGTTTGTGTGTGTTAGGGATTCCCATGGAGGGGATCACCTATAAATGTGACCAAGGGGTTATGTGTTTTTAATTATTTGAGCCTTTTGTTTAATATTACATGTGTTTATTTTGTGATGCATTCCACCTTTCTTTATTTATTAAATGTTGTATTAATATTATGGGTAAGCATGTTGTTAATGTTAATTAAATAAAATATGTCATGAGAAAGTAATTAATAGAGTTGTTGCCCATGATTTAAAGTGTTGTAATAGATGTGTAAGTGATGTGTAAGTTAACTTTTGAATGTGAAACACTCCACCTTCTTGGAAATTCGAATTTTTCCTTGGAGGCTGATTTTGGAGGCTTCTGAGACAAGTTAAACTTGTCACATACCTCTAAAATTTTATTACCAACCATACCTACATTTGGAGGGATGAGATTAGAATTTTATAATGCTTTTTGAGAAGGTAAATTTTAGGTTTTAATTGCACTTTTCTTACATAATTTTATTTCAGTCCTTTGGGGTGTGGGTTAGAATTGAGTATATTAGTAAACTATCATTTTATTCACCTAGCTATTTATTGTGCATTGGAGAATGAAGTTGAATTTGGGGGTTGGGGTTGAGGATGTGTGATGTGGCATCCTACATGGATCCGACTCATCCTCTTCTCTTCCCTCTTCTATAAAATTCAAACTCCTTGCCTTGTTTTGGGTTGCTTCACTTTAGAGACTTCATTCTTTGGAAAATTCTTTTGCTTTTTTTTGGGAGCTCTTGCTTTAAAGAAGTTTTGGAAGATTGTTGCATGCTTGTGTTTGGCTAATTTGGATTGCTTGCATTGGGATAAAGCTTGTTGTTTTGGAACTTGGAACAACTCCATCATGGAGAGGTTGGAGCTTGGCTCTTGAAATGCTCTTATTTTATGAATGTATATGTTAATGTATGAATGTTTTGGCATGTTTGTGGGTTGTTGGGTAGATGGCCTAGGAAATGGTGTAGGAGAAGACTATAAGGTTTATTTTGTGGGAGACACAAGTTTGTTTTAGGGAGTTAAGGGTGGAGGAGTTGGGATTTGGGTTCCCTTACAAATAAATAACTTGCATTTATTTACTCGTTATGGGGTACCATAAGAGGTTGGGGAGCATAATAAAATGTGAGGAATAAGGGGTACTTTGGGGAGACATAAGAAATGTTAGGGATGTGATATACTATATTTTGGCAATTTTTAATTCATGTGGTGATACCCATTTTCCCTTTTGAGAGGTATAAGAAGCATCCCCCATAGTTTCTTGCTCCTTTGCCTTGGTTGAGGAATCCTTAGTATTGTTTGTCATGATTTAATGTAGTTGTAAACTACCTTCTATTTTGGACTGTGTTTTTATTGTGAAAGTGCTACTTGTGTGTTAGTGGAAGCTTGTTGTTTCCATGAGATGGATCACATATTTTATTGCATTGTGGTTAGGGCTCGGGGCCAATGAAGAAGGATGGCTTCTCCTTTTCATTGGATGTCTTGGATGGGTTGAGAGCATTGCCTTTCCCTACTCTTGTTGTGATCAAATTGGAAGAATGAGAAATTTGCATGTTGTTGTTCTGAAGCGAGATAAAGACAGTTTGACAATCTATTGTAAAATAAAATTTGATTGTAACCTTTCCCACTTGAAGTGAATGAACTTGTATATGTTTGTAATGGAAATCTGTTGCAGTGGTTACGGAAGCGTAAATTGGATCGTGAAAGAATGATATGTATTTTGTATGTAGTATTTTGAAATCAAATGGAAAGGAAGTTGTAAGAGTTTCATTTGAATTAATGGAGGTGGTTTTGTATTTTCTATATGATATTATTCGTTTAGAAATATGTGTTTAGCATGCACTATGAAATCCATGTTTGGAAAGTGGAAAAGTGAAACACGTGAGAAGAAAATGTATTATTTTTCCCTATATATAATATATGATTTTGGAAAGAATAAAAGAAGGAAGTTGTAAATTTTTCTTTTGGAATACATAAAGGATTGAATAACCTTCCTCAAATTGTATCATTGTATTGAATTTAATCATCTAGATGTGAGTTGTAATCTCTATTTGAAAGGAAGAAATGCGTATAAAGGAAGTGTAATACTCTATCTTTTGAAATACATGAAAATAGAAATCAGAGATGTATTTTAGTTTTTTAATAGTTTAATTGAATAAAATAAATGTATTAGATTATAATTGGAACATATTATAATACTTGGAAAAAGAAAATGGTAAATAAACCCTTTAAAAAAAATTGATCTCTTTTCTGTATTTTAAAACTAGCAATTATTTAATCCAAAATTCACATATTGAACCTGCAACAATGAAATAACAAACTAAAATATTAAATTGAAGTATCTTTCCTAAACAAATCCAATTAGACAAAATATTTAAAGGAAATCTTTCAAAACTTGGTAAACTAAGTTCAAAGCTTTCATAGTTGTTTTGTTGTCAAAATTGTAAAATTTTGAATTGGAATTCAATCAAATAGATATAACTCAAAAAATTATCCTAAATCCACCTAAGAACAATTATCCATGTCTACTTGACATGTTGAGAGAGGAAGAAGATCAAATTGAACAAATCTCACAAGTTAAAATTTACTAGTTTGCACTGTAAAAGCATGCATATTATTATCTTGAAATTGACCCCTTAAAATCTATCAAAATCATAAAAATAATGATTCCTTAGTAAATAGGACATCGAGAGATTTCCAGAAAGTCCTCATTTTCCTAAAACCGAACTCTCTATCAAAAGTTATGGCCTTATGAAATTTTTCTTCAATTGGTGTCAAAAAAATTGGGAAAAATTTCCTTGCGGACTGTATTTCCAAATTTTTCCTTGAAATATCCCTTGTGGGATACCACTTAGAAAAGCATAAAATAATGAAAATTTTCAGCCAAACAAAATTCTGATTTCTACATAAAATAAAACAAGTGCAACGAATAGAAATAAATCTATAACTCACAAAATACTTGCCCAAATCACTTGAAAATTTATAGAGAGCTTGATAACAATAAAACTAGCACTAGGAAATTATTTTTGGAATATTTTAGATAATAAAACACTACCATAAAATTACAACGTACCTTAAACAACTAGAAAACTTGTAAAATTCATATCTTCCTAAATACAAGTGCAAAAACTATGAAACTTTGGAAATAACATTTATCAATATAGAAGATGGCATTCCAACCTTCAGATCTAAAATGGCAACTGGAAACCCTCAAATAAGGGATGCAATCTCCAAAACAAGTCACTCTTTTTGGTAGATGGTCAAAACCCCTTTGAAATCCTCTTGAAATGATGACAAACCCTTCCTTTATTGTTGTTGTAAGTCTGATATGAAAGCTCACCGATTATCTTCACCAAACCCCTCAAAAACCCTCAAAACCCTATCTCTCGAAACCCTAAAAATATCTCTATGAATCATCCCTAAAAATAGCTCCAAAATGACAAGCTAGGGTAGATCTCTCACTACAAAAATTCCATGCTATCTAGGGATGGATCTCTCTGCACCGTTCTGTGGGCTCTCACTCCACAAGCTTGAGATTTGCAAACATTAGTTACACATGAAAAGAAATAGTTGAGTATGCATAAATTATCCTCTCCTTTCTCCCCTCAACTCCTTATATAAACTTTTCCACGAAAAAAAGAACCTAAAAGTTCCTAGTCACTTTTTTCCAACCCATGATGGGCCAATAACATAAAGTAACTTAAGTTACTTTTCACCTTTTAAGTCACCATGGTCCAAAAGTGACCCCCAACACAAAATTAGAACATAAGTACCATGTGGCCCATCCCTAATGACAAAACATAAATCTAGCCCCAACAAAACGTCTTATGCACATGTCAATGAAGAATAATAATAAAATGGACTACATATTCATACCCAATAGCTCCCAACTTCCATAGCCCCTTGGGTATGACCAAGGCCTAGAGTTGAGTTGGCCCCTAGGCCTATGGTGTAGGAAAGAGGAAATTATATTCACTTAGAGCTTTGAAACAATTTTGGGAAAATTTTCCAACTTTTCTCTGTCGGCCCACAACCAATCAAGATCTGCCATGTGTTGTCGCGAGGCATCAGTAGAGGAGTGGGTTCCTTTTTTCCTTTTGCACTTTTAGAAAAAAATTGGAAATTTTTGTAAAGTTTCCCCACCTCCTCGCTGCCCCGCAACCAACTAGGAGGTGCCATGTGGCATCCCGAGGCACCGGTAGAGATGCGGGTCAACATTACCCCCTTTTACCTTCGGGGCATTAAAACCTCATTTATCCCCATTGTCCCGCTTTCCCCACATGGATTAGGAGGAGCCACATGTCCCTTAAGGACTCACGGGAGTGTGGACACAAAGTTGGATTTTTGCCCAGAGCAGGAAATTTTCAAATTTTCTCCCCGCCACCCCATTTTCCCCTGCATTGGCTTTTGAGATGCCACATTTCCCTCGCGGACTTGCGGGAGTGTGGGTGTAAAGGTGGCTTTATGCCCCTTGGGAATTTTTCATCCCCACAGCTTGCAGACTCGCCCATAGGGAATTTTTTTTCTCCCCATGGTCCGCTGACCCTTCCTTGGGGAAAAATTCCTCCCCTTGGCCCGCAAGCCCACTTTTGGGGAAATTTTCACCCCAAGGCCCGCTAGCCCATAACTTTGAAAATATGAGGAGTTAGGAGGAATTCTTTATATCAATGGAAATGTGAGAAAATTTCCTATCCAATGGGAATGATTTAGGGAAGTTTTGAATGCATTAATTTTGAGAAATATTAGGTTGAATCTTTAAAGCTTGTTAGAGAGTGGGTATATTGAGGAATTTCCCTCTGAACCTAATTAAACTTTCTAACCCTATATTTTGGGACCTTGTGACTTCTAATAATGGATAGTAAGAGAAAATTATTTCTAGTGGATTAGAATTGTTATGGAACTTGTTAGTGAAAACTATTGTCTCGTTACTTGGTTGTAGACTCTATTAAACAAAAAAAAAATTCATAATTTTCTTAACTATTCCTAGGTTGTTCCTAGCTCTCAAGTGGGATGTTTTAACTGGTGTTACACTTGGAATTAGAGTATTGGTTCAAAAGCTTGGGCCACTAGGAACACTAGAAAACTTGAGACATGAACCTTAAACCTAATACACTTTTAAATATAGAAAACAACTTAGTTAGAAATTTCAGATTTTAGTAAACATGGAAATTGAATAAAACTTAGAAAGATGAACTAACTCTCGCCTGAGTTTGTGTCAGGAGAGGCACAAACAACATCAGAGTCTTTTCACATATACCTAGACTTACCACCACTAGTTCATGTTGTAGCAGCCATCCTACCCAGATTTTACATAATATTTAGGATGTTAATGATGCTCTACGCGAGAGGATTAGTAGGAAGACATGTAACCAGACATAATAGAGTCACTTCCATCAAGGGTCATATATCTCCTTGACCTAGCGAGGAGGATGGAGGAGAGAAATTCCATGTAGAGTCAGCCAGGTTTGAGTCACCATAGAAGGGATAGGGTGATTGAGTTTCAAGACATAGAGAGAGGTCTCATAGCACTAGGCTTAGGGATGAGCATGCAGAGAGACCTAGAGGCCATCATACCACAACTGTAGATGACATTTGGGAGATCTTGAAGCTTCAGCCACCACATTATTCTGGTCACACAAGTGGATTTCAGGTAGAGGCCTAGTTGGTGAGCTTGAGCGGATGCTTCAAGCTCTGTCCTTATTCTAGCAACACAAAATCTCATGTTGCGATCCATCTACTGAGGGATGGAGATGATGTCTAGTGGCAAACGAAAAAGGAGTAGAAGCTCCATGTTGATTCTGAGACAATTACTTGGGAGATCTTTGAGGAGCACTTCGGGAGTAGATATTTTCACAAAGATTCATTCAGCAGCGGATGGATGAGTTTCATGACCTTTGACAGCATCTATTACAATGGCTAAGTATGAGAGTAGATTTCTGGATCTACTACAGTATGTTGATTTCATGTAGGATGAGTAGGTGTGGATCCACAGGTTCATCTGAGGCCTGAACCTAGACATTAGAGGTGCAGTGTGGATCCATTATCCATAGACATTAGTTGAGGCCATTGAAAAGGCCTATATAGTAGAGGAGACTCGGGGAAAGACCAACAGGCTAGAGACCAAGTTCGGAGCCACATACAACAGATATAGGATAGCAAATCGAGGGGGTTATTACCCCTTCCTCGTGGTGGAAAGGGTTCAACATAGTTGTCTTTTAGACCATAGCAGCAGTAGCCCCTCCCACCTTATAGACCTCCATAGAGATTTGATACACAGAGCGTTCAGAGTATGGGCCTCCTTCTAGGGGTCCCATCAGGACACAGGGTGCCCAGAGAGCTCTCTCAACAGGAGCTCACCAGCATAGACCTTAG
Organism: Taxus wallichiana var. yunnanensis; assembly: GCA_018340775.1. NCBI lineage: Eukaryota > Viridiplantae > Streptophyta > Pinopsida > Cupressales > Taxaceae > Taxus > Taxus wallichiana. The sequence continues at coordinate 652,186,265 of CM031238.1, forward strand.
CATATCACAGCCGGATCATCAGGATCCACACCATAGACCTCCAAAGTACCGATTGGACCTGCCACACAATAGAGAGGATCAGGCGGTTGTTTTGGGTGTGGTGTTATTAGACATTTTTAGAGAGACTACCCACATAACCCTAATAACAAGGGTAAGACACAAATCTCTGAGCCTAATGTTGGTGATATGGGGTGTAGTCATAGGTTTTACACAATAGTCAAGAACCATTAGGTAGTGCATTAGAGTACATTTATTGAGAGACTACAAGTAACATTTTGGTATTCCTACCTCCATTTTATTTGATTCTAGTTCTTCTGATTCTTTTATTACACCATCTTTAGTAGAGAAATGTAAGCTAGTGGTAGTTAGGTAGGGTCATAGTTGGGATGTTGAGATGGCTTATGGAGCCAAGATCTCTTTAGACTCCTTAGTTAAGGAGTGTGTGGTAGATTTGGGACCTTTCACCACTACCTCAGATCTTCATATCCTTCCTTTGGGCTCATATAGAGTCATCTTGGGTATGGATTGGTTGTCTGCACAAAGGGCATGAGTGGATTATTACCACAAGATTATATTTTGTGCGAGATGATATGGGAGTTGAGTTAGTGATTTCAGGGGTTAGGAGACCCGTTTCTATTCTCACCATCGCTACTATGCATCTTAAGTGGTGTGTGCGACGGGGTTATCAGATGTATGTTGTTACAATCATTTAAAATCAGCGAGATGGGTCTAGTGGACCATTGCTAGATGATCACCCCATTTTGAGAGAGTTTGTAAATATATTTCTGGGAGCTACCAGGTTACCACCCTACGTGAGATTGATTTTCATATAGATCTAGTTCCAAGAGTAGATCCTGTCTCATAAGAACCTTATTGGATGACCACCCTAGAGCTCTATGAGCTCAAGTTGTATTGGAGGGTCTCCCGGAGAGAGGCCTTATCCATCCTAGTGTATCCCCTTGGGGTGTACCAGTGATTTTTGTGAAGAATAAGGATGAATCCTTGTGGTTGTGTATTGATTACCACCATCTAAACAAAGTAATGATCAAGAATCGTTATCCCCTTCCAGGAATTGATGATTTATTTGATCAGATGAAGGGAACCACACTTTTCTCTAAGATAGATGTTAAGTCAGGCTATCATTAGCTAAGAATTCAGGGCCAAACATTCATAAGACCACCTTCCGTATGAGATATCATGAGTTCAGAGTGGTACCTTTTGGTTTGACTAATTCCCCCATGGTATTTATGATTTCGATGAATGTGGTATTCGGGACTTTATAATAGATTGCTTCGTGCTCATCTTCCTTGATGACATTTTGATTTACTCATGTACACGTGAGGAGCATGAGGGGACACCTTCACAAGGTTCTTCAGTGTCTTTGAGAGTAGAATCCTTACGGGAACTTGGAGAAGTGTGCATTCTTTCACACGGAGGTGTAGTATTTGGGTCATATCATTTTAGGGAAGGTATCACCATCAATCCTTCCAAGATTAGAGCTATTATGGATTGGCTAGCACCCACTACAACGTGAATGAGCACCCTTCATCACTTCCATTCCATCGGTTCCCTTGATGAAAGGGAAGACATTTATTTGGTCGACAAGTGCGAGCATGCTTTCGAGTACATTGAAGGAATGTCTCACTACAACACCTATTCTTGTAGTTCGGATCCACAGGGTGAGTTTTTCGTTTGCATAGATGCTTCTTTAGCAAGGCTTGGAGGTGTGTTGATGCAGGAGGGCAAAGTAGTGGCTTTTGATTCTCGAAAACTCAAATATTACGAGCTTGATTATTCGACTCATGATCTTGAGCTTACGGAAGTTGTGCATGCTTTGGTTTGATGGAGGAACTTTCTTCTTGGTCAGAGATTCACACTCAAGACTGATCATTTGAGTCTTTTCCACCTCTTCACGCAACCCAATCTCAACGCTCATCAGCGGTGTTGGATGGATTTTCTTTGTGAGTATGATATGGAGATAAAACATGTGAAAGGAAAGGAGAATGTGGTGGCAAATGCTCTCGGTGACGGAGACATGTTTCTATGGCCACCTTAGTGGGCATAGATTTGTGGTGCAGGATTCTTAAGTAACTTCCTCTTTATAGCTTTTACATTACAGTTTGAGTAGAGATCGAGTCTTAGAGACCCCTCAAGGGGAAGTTTTACACTTTCTCACTAGAGGCAAATGACCTTCTCGGGCATGAGGTTAGATTTATGTTTCTAGATATGGAGGATTGAGGTAGGACATATTGACAGAGGCACATCATGTATCCTTTTCAGCCCATCCTGGGCTGAAGAAGATGCACGCTACTTTGAAATAGTTGTATCACTAGAGAGGACTTCGTAGATACGTGGCTTAGTTTGTGTCATGATGTTTAGAGTGCTAAAAAGTGAAGGCCGAGCATCAACATCTAGTTGGCCTTCTCTTTCCTCATGTTATACTAGAATGGAAGTGGGACACCATTTCCATGGACTTCATTGTTGGGCTACCAATGTCGAGATATCATCACGACTCCATCATATCGCAGTTGATAAATTGACAAAAGTGGCCCACTTTTATCCAATGAAGACCACTTATACAACTAGTGCAAGGGCACGTATATTTGGATGAGATTTTCAAGTTGCATGACAGGATTCCACGGAAGATCGTAAGTGACCATGATCCCTTGTACACTTCCCATTTTTGAGTACCATGCAGCATGCCCTCGGGAAAAGATCAATTTCAGCATAGGATATCACCCCGAGATAGATGGATAGACGAAGCGAGTGAATCATATTTTAGAGGACATGCTTAGGATGTACATTATGGATCAACAGTCTATATGGGAGGAGTAACTATACTTGGTGGAGCTTGCCTACAATAATCGTGTTTTCTAGAGGCAGGATCCTTTTCGGGGTTTTCTTGGGACGGAGTTAGAGGAAAGGGTTTCATGACCAGCTTTGTTACAAGACATGGAGCAGTAGGTGGTTTTGATCAGATAAATATTGTAGGAGGCACAAAACATGCAGAAGATGTACGTAAATCAGTATAGGACCAACCGTAGTTTTGATGTGGGAATGAAGGTGTTCTTTCATGTCAAGCCACATAAGAGTCCTATCCGTTATGGGAAAGGTTCTAAGTTAGCTCCTAGATTCGTGGATCCTTTTGAGATCTTAGAGCATATCAACCCCTTGACCTACCATCTAGCATTGCCACTAAGCTTGTTTCACGTACATGATATGTTTCATGTTTCAGTTCTTAGGAGATATATTTTAGATCCTTCTCATGTGTTAGATTGGAAATCATTGTAGGTGCGGGATCAAGGGCAGTGATGGTGGAGTCCATTCGCATCCTAGATCATAGGACCACGGGCCTTGAAGTAGGGAGGTTGATCAGGTCCGGGTGCAGTGGGACAAATATGATGGGACTACAACTACATGGGAAGATGCTAATTTGCTACAAATTCAGTTTCCACATTTGTTCCAGTGACTTCCAGGAGGAAGTCGAGTCTAAGGGAAGGGGGATGTAGTACCCACTTCCCTTTGACACCTTTTTGATACTAATCATGATACTAATGATTATATTATGGACTTGATTATGGACCTTATTATAGTATGATGATAGATGTTAGATCATGGATTATTGTTGACTTGATTCAGTTATGATGCATGATGATTATTAGATATATTTTAGATATTGATGTTGATATATTGTTTTACATGGTTATATTATGGATGTTGTTCAGACATGTGATATTTGGATATTGTGAGTAGACCTAAAAATAGAAATTATTTGATGATGATATTGTTGTTGAGTAAACTTGCAAATTATATTATTCGTTGCTTAGATGTTGTGGTGATTCATATATCTAGATGATCTTGGAATTCTATTTATGTTATTTTAGACGTTCTAATATGGCCATGAGGCCGAAGGAGGTATTTGTGTTTTACAGAGTTAAAATATCACAACAAACATCGGGGGATTGGAGACTAACCACATTGAAATTCTAGATGAACTCAATAAGTCACCATGGCAACTAGTATTTGTTTGTGCCTGTTTGTGTGTTAGGGATTCCCATGGGGGGATCACCTTTAAATGTGACCAAGGGGTTATGTGTTGTTAATTATTTGACCCTTTTTTTTTTTAATATTGCATGTGTTTATTTTGTGATGCATTGCATATTTCTTTATTTATTAAATGTTGTATTAATATTGTGGGTAAGCATGTTGTTAATGTTAATTAAATAAAATATGTCATGAGAAAGTAATTAATAGAGTTGTTGGCCTTGATTTAAAGTGTTGTAAGAGATGTGTAAGTTAAATTTTGAGTGTGAAACACTCCACCTTCTTAGAAATTTGAATTTTCCTTGGAGGTTGATTTTGGAGGCTTGTGGGACAAGTTAAACTTGTCCCATACCTTTAAAATTTAATTACCAACCATACCTATGGTTGGTTGGTTGAGATTATACTTTTATAATACTTTTTAAAAGGTAAATTGTAGGTTTTAATTGCACTTTTCTTACATAATTTAATTTCAGTCATTTAGGGTGTGGGTTAGAATTGAGTGTGTAAGTAAACTGTCATTTTATCCACCCACCTATTTATTGTGCATTGGAGAATGAAGTTGAATTTTTGGGTTGGGGTTGAGGATGTGTGATGTGGCATCCTACATGGATCCACCTCATCCTCTTCTCTTCCCTCTTCTATAAAATTCAAACTCCTTGCCTTATTTTGGGTTGCTTCACTTTGGAGACTTCATTCTTGGGTGAATTATTCATTCTTGTTTTGGGTTACTTCATTTTGGAAGATTGTTGCATGCTTGTGCTTGGCTAATTTGGATTGCTTGTATTGGGATAAAGCTTGTTGTTTTGGAACTTGGAACAACTCCATCATAGAGAGGTAGGAGATTGGCTCTTGAAATGCTCTTATTTTATGAATGTATATGGTAATGTATGAATGTTTTGGCATGTTTGTGGGCTATTGGGTAGATGGTCTAGGAAATGGTGTAGGAGAAGAGTATGGAGTTTATTTTGTGGGAGGCACAAGTGTGTTTTAGGGAGGTATAAGGGTGGAGGGAGTTGGGATTTGGGTTCCACTTTAAAAATAAATAGCTTGCACTTATTTACTCATTATGGGGTGTCATAAGACGCTGGGAGACATAAGGAAATGTGAGGAATAAGGGGTACACTTTGGATGAATAAGGAATGTCAAGGCCATGATATACTATATTTTGGTAGTTTGTAATTCAGGTGGTGATACTCATTTTCCCTTTTGGGAGGCATAAGAAGCATCCCCCATAGTTTCTTGCTCCTTTGGCTTGCTTGAGGAAGCCTTAGTATTGTTTGTCATGATTTAATGTAGTTGTAAACTACATTCTATTATGGACTGTGTTTTTATTGTGAAATTGTTGCTTGTGTGTTTGTGGAAGCCTATTTTTGCCATGAGTGCGATCACATCTATTATTGCATTGTGGTTGGGGCTCGGGGCCAATGAAGAAGGATGAATTCTCCTTTTCATTGGATGTCTTGGTTGGGTGGAGAGTGTTTCCTTTCCCCTACTCTTGTTGTGATCAAATTGGAAGAATGAGAAATCTGCATGTTGCTGTTCTGGAGCTGAGATAAAGATAGTTTGACAGTCCCTTGTAAAATGAAATCTTATTGTAACCTTTCCCACTTGAATTGGATGAACTTGTATATGTTTGTAATGGAAATATGTTGTAGTGGTTATGGAAGTGTAAATTGGAATGTGAAAGAATGATACATATTTTGTATGATGTATTTTGAAATCAAATGGACAGGAAGTTGTAAGAGTTTCATTTTAATTAATGGAGGTGGTTTTGTCTTGTCCATATGATATTATTCCATTGGAAATATGTGTTTAACATGCACTATGAAATTCTGTTTGGAAAGTGGAAAAGTGAAACATGTGAGAATACAATGTAATATTTGTCCTGTATATAATATATGATTTTGGAAAGAATAAAAGAAGGAAGTTGCAAAGTTATTGTTATGTTTGTGGAGCCTATTTGCATGTTAGAATGTGGTACACCTTCTATGTGTTACACTCGGGTACTTTACGATGGTCCCGCCGCCGGTGAGCGGTCAAGAGGGGTTCAGGGGCAAAGCCCTAAGTAAATTTTTATGCGTGGTTTATTAACCCATGGGTAATGGGTAAACCGTTATAGGCTGTTTTTGGGCCCATGGTTTTTTTGGTCTTTTGTCCATTGTTTTGATACCCATGGTTTTTTCCGTTGGTTTTGATACCCACGGTTTTGTATCAAACTACTTAAGCGATTGTCTATTTATATGGTATTATGCATATGATAGATGTACAAGCAAATGTATTGAAGATGTGTTTTGAATTCAGTGTGTGAATTCTGTAGAGTTTGTTGAGCATAGCTCCAAACGGATCTGGGTATTGTATTGAGAGAGCGGTGGCTTGTAATAAAATATGAGCAAGTAATTCTTGGTGAACGTAGCCCAAATTGGGTGAACCACATTAAATATTGTCTCTTTGTGTTGTGTTATTTTATTTTGCAATTTTATTTCAGATCTGTAATAATTTACGCATATTAGTTTCTACTGTTGCGATTCTGTGGGATTATTCCGCTTATTTTATCCCTTATTTCCTAATAGTTATCTATTGGAATAAATAAAGGATTGCATAACCTTCCTCAAATTGTATCATTGTATTGAATTTAATCATCTAGATGTGAGTTGTAATCTCTGTATGAAAGGAAGAAATGTGTATAAAGGAAGTGTAATACTCTATCTTTTGAAATATGTGAAAATTGGAAATCAGAGATGTATTTTAGTTTTTAGTAGTTGAATTGAATCAACTAAATGTATTAGATTATAATTGGAACATATTATAATACTTGGAAGAAGGAAATATCAAATAAACCCTTTAAAAAAAATTGATCTTTGTCTTGTATTTTCAAACTGGCAATTATTTAATCCAAAATGCATAGACCGAACCTGCAGCAATGAAATAATAAACTAAACGATTACATGGAAGTAGTTTCGCTAAAGCGAATCAAGTTAGACAAATTTTTGTAAAGGAACTCTTTCAAAACCTAGCAAAACCAAGTTCAAAGCTTTCACAGTCGTTTTCTTTGTCAAAATTTTAAAATTTTGAATTGAAATTCAATCAAATAGATCGACCTCACAAACTTATCGTAAATCAACCTAAGAACAATTCTCCATGTCTACTTGACATGTTGAGAGACGAAGAAGATCAAATTGAACAAATCTCACAAGTTAAAATTTACCAGTTTGCATTGTAAAATCCTACAGATCGTTATCTTGAAATTTACCACTTAAAATTTATAAAAAGAAAAAAATTATGATTCTGAGTAAAGAAGACATTGAGAGCTTTCCATAAAGTCCACATTTTTCCAAAACTGATCTCTCTATCAAAAGTAATGGTCTTCTGATTTTTTTCTTCACTTAGCGTCAAAAAAAGAAATTGGGAAAAATTTCCTTGGCGGGCCCATGGGCTCAATTATTTCTCTTAGAACTTCAAAAGTTTTGGGAAAATTTTCCAACCTTTATCCTCCACCCCGCTAGCCCGCCTTGAATTAGGAGGAGCTGCCACGTGTCATCGCGAGTCATCGGCGAAGGAGCGGGTTCTTTTTGCCTTTTGTGGTTTCAAAAAATTTTGTGAAAATTTTCTAAAGTTTCCCACTTGCCCTTAGTAGTCAACCAGGAGATGCCATGTGGCATCACGAGTCGCTAAGTAGGCACTAGTGAACTTTACCCCCTTTTGCCTTCGAGGGAGTTAAAACCTCCTTTATCCCCACCGCCCCACTTTCCCGCATGGCTTAGGAGGTGCCACGTGTCCCATGCGGACTTGCAGGAATGTAGGCGTAAAGTTGGGTTTCGCCCGCGTGAAATTGCCAAATTTTCTCCTCACCACCTAGTTTTCCCCATGTTGGCTTTGGAGAAGCCATGTGTCCCCTCGAACTGCGGGAGCGCAAGGTGGCTTTCCACCCTTGGAAAAATTTTCTCCCCACGGTTCGCAGACCTACCCATGAGGATGTCTTTTCCTCCCCATGGCTTGCCAACGTCCCTTGTGGGAAAATTTCTCCCACAGGCTGCGAGCCCTCTCTTGGGGAAACTTTTCACCCCAAGGCCCACTAGCCCATAAATTGGAAAATATGAGTTAGGAGGACTTCTTTATATCAATAGAAAGGTGAGGAAATTTCCTATCCAATGGAAATGATTTAGGGAAATTTTGAATGCATTAATTTTGAGAAAAATCAAGTTGAATCTTTAAAGCTTGTTAGAGAGTGGGTATGGTGAGGAATTACCCTCTGAACCTAATTGAACTTTCTAACCCTAAATTTTGGGACCTTGTGACCTCTAATGATGGTTATTAAGAGAAAATTATTTTCTAGTGGATTATAATTGTTTTGGAACTTGTTAGTGACAACTGTTGTCTTGTAACCTAGTTGTAGACTCTCTAAGCAAAAAATAAAATAAAATCATAATTTTCCTAACTATTCTATTGTTCCCGGGTCTCAAGTGGGATGTTTTAAAGACGTTACACTCTTAGCTCAAATCATAAGAAATATAGAGAAGAAAAAATAATATTACGAGGGGATAAAGAGAAAGAGCATCCAAATTTGACACACGACACAATAATATGTACTTATTTTATTTGAAATTCCATTCTATCTATAAAACAAATAAAGAATCACTATTCTAAAAACAATTGGAAGGAATAACATTTCTTAAGAAGAAGTCACATGACCATTATAGTAAAATGAAATAAAAACAAAAAGAAAACCAATACAAAAGGCTAGAAACACTGAGAATATACAAAAACATCATTTTTATATGGAACGTGTGACCCAGTTAGCCGGGTTGCATTGTTGCTCCTTCAATGTGGGACTAGACTAGCTGCATGTATAGCTGCAAATCATAGTTACAAAATAAGGTAACAATTCTATGAATTTCTTTTTTTCCCTTTTTTTCTTATAGACCTCATAAAAATATGAAAATTCCGTAGTTAAAAGTATTTAATAGTTTATTTATTTTTAGAGATAAAAGATTTTAAATAATATATGTTATTATTTATTTATTATTAATCCTCACAATAACATGTTTAAATGGAAAATTTTGGAGATTTTAAATTAAGCAGATTAAGGGATAGAGTCTGGAAGGTTTTTCTGCTCATTTTTAATAAGTATTCACATGATTCGCAGCAATTTAACAGTCTTTAGAAAATGTGTGACAATTTAACATGTAAAAAGGGCTGACAATAGTAAGAGAAGGAGCTGCGTTTCTGGTAAACTATAGGAAAAAATGGAATACAACTACTATGTAGATTGTCTACCAATTGTTTGACAAAATACTCTGTACAGAAATACTAAACAATAATTGTGATTCTGCGAATTATTTGACAAAATATTGCAAAATACTATGTAAATATAAGTATTGATGAAGAAAAGATATCATATGATGAATATTCAACTAAGTATAAAATATTATATATATATATATATATATATATATATATATATATATATATATATATATATATATATATATTATCGCATGTTTTTTCTTATTTATCATATTTTTTTAACTCTTTAATACACTCCATAGGAAAATTGCTACCTTGCTGCAAAGCAGCAACCTACAGCAACCTATGATAACATGAAAATACCAAATAAATGCAACATCAAGAAGGATCTCAGAGCAGGCCTTACTCAAAAGGTTCCACTACACTCTCGATTGAAATGATATCGGTGAAAGAAACTTTCCATTTTTATTAGCACAAATAATAACCTCGATGAGACCAAACATAGACTCCATAATAAAATTTGCAATTGACTTTAAAACTATTTCGTAATTCTAAATCATTTAAAAATTATTACATCGTCGTTTAAAATATGATTGACACTTAAACAATTACAGCAAAAAGAATAACGATTATTTCAATAACAGAGATTGCATGATATTAACCTTCTTCGGTAGATATTAATTTTTTTCTTCTCTTTTGGTTGGAACCCAGACTAGATCAATACAAAATAAATAATAAATAAAGGAATATGAAAATATAACGACATAACAGTAACAGATTCCATCCAAGTTTCAAAAATTTGAGCTTGTTTTCAAGGGAAACGACATCATTCCAACGTCACATGCCCCGTCGTCGTCGATCTAGAAACCCAATGAAAATTATAATGAATTCATTTTCCAATATTTAAAGGACCAGAAATCATTATCCCAGATTTGGGATGATTAATAAAAATTCTCAACGCCCTAAACATTGGTTAACAACATCGCTGAAACTCCCGAATCCATTTCAGTTGCTCATTGAAGGGACAATAGATGACTCTGGATTAATTAAATCATTTGTCATTAAGTCAAGATTAATTGTTTGTTCTTTGCTCGAAATGGAATGGAATCTGTGTGCAGCAGCTGTATTTGTTGACCGAGTTGCATACAAATGGAAATAAGAATGCGGTCAATAATACTGTTGTTAACAGCTTCACCTGCTATATAACTATAAAAGCAGAGCTCTCTCTTACACACATTCTATAACCAGAAAACCGCAGCTCTCTCGTATATAGTATTTAATATGAAGAGAAAACGGTCCGATGCATCCACAGAGACAGACACAATGTTTGTCACGACAGATGCATCAAAATTCTGCGTTATCGTCCAGCAACTTACTGGAATGCCAAAGTCTAATTTAATTAGGGAAGGGAAAATTGAAGAATCTATTCAAAAGCCATTGCTGATCAAGCCCCTCGCCAAACGTCCAGCGGTTAAAAAATTATCTGCCAACAACTGCCCTTGGATATCTTTAATCACAGAAATATCTGTGCATCATCACCTCAGTACTTGTCCTTCTCTGGCATTTCCCGACGATGACAGTGATGCATTTAGCTTCGATTTAGACAGCTAATTTTGGGAAGAAATTGAATAAAATACCAATTCTGTGAGCTCACTTTTTTATTTGTCTTCAAAGAGGTGTATTTTACTTATATATGAATGAAAAAATTATTATCATTAAGTTTTTCTTGTTCTATAATGCTTGCTGTCAATATTTCCATTAATATTAATGGACATATTACTCCAACTCGCTTTTGGGTGTCTTTTTTTGGGTTACAAATGGTAAATGCGTTGTTATATTTTCCGCAACATGTCCACCACTTGCATATAATTTTACTTTTAATTGTAAGAAGCTAATGATATAACTCTATTAAAACTCATTCAGCTCTTCTGGATTGAATTGCAATCATCTGTGATGGGAGTTGGGATTTAATTACAATAATTGTAACGATTTTTTTTTGGGTTGAAACTAGAACGCATGGAATCATAAAGGAATTGAAATCAAATATATAAATCAATGAAAAAAATGCAAAGGAACTGTTCATTTGAAACTCTCTCCAGTGCGGCACGAAACATGTAAAAGCATAAATTGTAGACCACCTTTCTCGATATTTTACTCAAAAGAAAATGGGCATGCTACAGACGCAATAAAATTTTATGTTTGAGGCCTTTGTATTCAATGGCGATGTTTACTTTATATAATGAAATTAGTAAATAGTTTAAATTTCAACATATCATCTAATGTCATGGAAGCAAAACTGGTAAAAGAAAAGGTGAAATATTGTATAACATCGCCAATACGAAGGGCCATGAAAAAATTAAATAAAAATTAAAGAAAACTAGCAATTCTTTGAAAGATTTAAATTTCATTTTTAAAAAAATGAATTATTAATTAGACAATTTTGAATATTTAAAACATATGATTTAATGTTTAAGAAGTATAATTTTAAAAGTACATATATTAAGATCTAAACCAATGTCAACTCTTAAAATATATAAATAAATATACCAATGTCAATTATTAAAACATATGGTTTATTGTTTAAGGATTATAATTTTAAAAGTACATATATTAAGATTTAAACCAATGTCAACTCTTATATCTTAGTTTAAATATATAAATAAGCGAAAACATTTAAACCAATGTCGACTATTAAAATATATGATTTATTATTTAAGGATTATAATTTTAAAAGTACATGTTGTACTAATATTTATATATTTAAACCAAGATATATAAATTAATTTTATTGTTTTTTTCAAATTTTGGAAACAAAATTTTAAGTGATCATTAAATGTCAAATATAAGGTAAACATAAAAATCTACATGGTTACACCATTATGCACCTATCATTAGATTCGTGAAAGTTTAATTTTGAAATTAAATTTTACACCAATTTGAATGTCTTTTTTTATTTTTCAAACATTTATAATTCAAGTCTCAAAATAGAAATATCTCATCTAGATGTATATGGTAGAGTGTGAGGCCCTTCTATTTAGGAATTATTATTTTTTCACACAAAAATGGAAGATACAGTTATGTTTATGTTTATAACATTATCTTGGAAATTAATTTCTATGGAAACTTTCTAAACAAATGTATTTAAGATACTTGTACCAGAGTTACTGTAATTAAATAATTATCTCCCGGATCTATAACATAATAAAGATATTGATCTATTTTTTATTATTTTCTTAAAGTATAGAGAGAAAAAATAATGTGATGGTCGAATAAATGTCAAATTTATCATAATATTTTTTATTTAGATAAGTGTAATAAGGATTTAGTTTTGAAGGGACCAAATTTCCATGTACAAGAAATGAAGTTAGGCCAAAGGACAACCATAAATTAAAAATAATTATTTTGAAGGGATCATAAACCCCGTATAACCGAAAGATAGACATCAAAGCGAACAAGGTACAAAGTGAAGCTTGGTCAAAGACCAAAAACCAAGACCCCTGAATACACTATCCAAACACCTAGCCTAGGAAAGAGCAAAAAAAAAAAAGAACCACCCAAAAGACAAGTCAAATTTTTTTCACCAACCTCACGAACACTCTAAACCCCTAATGAGAAAACTTAACTAGAGGCAAGGAAAGGATTATCCAAGAGGCACACGTCCCGAAATTTTAAATTCATCTTAAGAGGAGTGGTGAGAATCTTACCTTCATTTTTTCTATCACAACCGTCCAACCCTCACCGTAGGGCCAACTCCTCTTCAACACTATTTCACTATGATGTTATTACAATTGGATTGATCAATAAATGATAGACTATGTTGATGTTTGGACTATTTACATGTTATTTATATTTTGATTATGATGCACTAGATGACACTGATGGAAAATTATAAATGTTGATTTGTAGTATTATGATTTTATACTAAGATGTCATATTCTGGATACATTTCCTATGTTGGATGTTTTGAGTAGAATTATGATTTTAGGGATGTTAAAATATAATTAATGGATATGATGATAGATGATAGAATGACTAGTTTTGGATTTATATTATATATATATATATATATATATATATATATATATATATATATATATATATATATATATATATATATATATATATATATATATATATATATTATTCTTGATGTTGTTGATACAACCATAAGGCCATAATGCCATAGATGTATTCTATTTGTGTTTCAGGGGACATTTTATCACGTACATCAAAAGGGCATAGGGGACCAACCACGGAAGGATGTGGGGTATTGTGCAACATTGCCAAAATTGGACAACTTGTGTATATTGTTATGTTGTCTTGTTACATGCTTTCTTAGGAGGTTCCCGTATGGGGGTAACCTCATTTAAGTGGCCATGGGTGTAATGTGTTTATTTTCATTTAATTTTTGGTTGTTTTAATTTGTTGTGCATGTGTTTAATTATTGGGAAATATTGTTACTTTATTAACTCTTGCAAGTGTATCTTATTTAACTAATTTAGCTTAAATTTAAACTAAGAGGGAAGATATGACAAGTGGGAAATAAACTAGGTAGATGGTCCTTGAAATATTTTGATTGTGAATTAGATTTGTGTTGGGTTTTGTGTTCTGTACTCTTTCTCAACTTCAAAATTCGGATTTTGACTTGTGAGGGATTTTGGAGGCTTGTAGGACAAGATAAGTTTATCCCATGTCTCTTAAATTCATCCAACAACCATACCTATTATATGAAGAGTTAAATTTACGCTTAATTATGTTTTGGGATACTAAAAGGTGAAATTATTACACTTTATTACATGAGATTTAAATTGTGTCCTTTAGAGGAGTCGAGTAAGGGTTAGTGTGTGTAAGAGATTTTTCATTCCCTCAACCACCAATTTATTATCCCCGGGATTGATGGTTGACTTGGTGAGGTGGATTTGAGGAGAAGTGATGTAGTGCTTACTCCTCTTTGACACTATTTTCATTATGTTGACATTAATGATGGATTGATACTTAGACATTTTTATTATTATATTTTGAGCAATAGATGATAGACTATGCAGATATTTAGACTATTGACATGTTGTGATTCACATTTTGATTATGATACACTAGATGACATTGGTAGACAATTTGATATATGTTGATTTGCATTATTTGGATTTTATACTTGACATATTATACTCTAGATGTTCTGAGTAGAATTATGATCTCATGGATGTTAGAATTGAATTATTTGATATGTTGATAGATGATAGAATTACTTAACTTTGGATGACGATTATGTATTTCTATGGATATATTATTTCTCAATTTTTTTATGTGTCCGTGAGGCCAAAGAGTTATTTTTTTGTGTTGTAGGGATATTCTATCAGATACATTTAAAGGGGATAGAGGACCAACCACAGAAGGATGTCGAGTATTTTGCAACATGGTCAAATTTGACAACTGTCTCATATTTATGTGGTGTTATTACATGTCTAGTTAGGAGGTTTCACATGGGGGTGACCTCACATGTGTGGCCATGGGGTGAAATGTTTTCCATTCTTTTAATTTTGTGTTATGTGCATTTAATTATTGGAAAATTTTAGTCACTTTATTAGTAATTATTAATGTGTCTTAATTAGATAATCCAACTTAATTTTTTAACTAAAATAAGGATGCGACAATTGGATAATTATGAGGCTAGATAGTCCCTGAAATCTTGTGGATGTAAGTTGGATTTGTGTTGGATTTTGTGTTGTGTACTCTTCCCCAACTTACAAATTTGGATTTTAACATGGGAGGCTTTTGGAAACTTGTGGGAAAATCTAATATTATCTAATGCTTTTAAAACTCACCCAACAACCATACTTATGATATGGAGAGTTAATTTTAGCCATATTATGCATTTTTTAAAGTATAAACTAAAAATAATTGAACTTTCCTACTTCCCACAGATTAATTTGTTCTTGGCAGGCATTGTGTGCAAGTTGGAGTGTCATGTGGGCATGTCATAGGTCTTACATGTTCATTTATTGTCTTGGGCATGGTGTTTGACTTTTGTTTTTGAATAGCGGAATGATGAAGTAACATCCTACATTGAGCCAACTCATCATCCTCACATCCCATTTCTATTTATTAATTGAATTTTATGGATTTTGGGTTACTTGTTTATTTTTTTCTTTTGAAATTTTGGAATTGGGAGTTTGTTAGAGTTTATTTTGGAGTGTTATTTGCTTGAAGGTGTAACAAAAATCTTATTTGAGTGAAGACTCTTGGAATATTGATGGAGAGGTAGGATCTGTAGCTTTGATATGTTTTATATACGTTTGTAGATGTGAAAATTGTGGTTGTTGGATATTTTATGAGTGTTGTGACTGTATTTTTGTGCGGTTGGGTAGTTTTCGTTAAGAAGGGAGTGGGAGATGGATTTATGGGACCATTATGGAGGGAAAAGAGAGTTGTGAGGCATGCATTTTATAGGGAATGTGTTTCAGAGTTTCACCTATGGGGAGTGAGAAAAAAAGCATGGATATATTTTTGCATACTTGCAAGGGGAGAGATAAGGATGTTTTTTTTGTTATATTGTGCACATGGAGGATTTAGGCGAAACTCCTACTTCACTTGGGAGGCAAAAGAAGGTCGTTCCCATACTCCTTGCTTCATTTGGTTTGATATCAAACCTATGTGTTGTTTGAGAAAGTTAAAAATATTGTTGAGTATATCCATTGAATGTGTTGCATGTTTTGTGGATTGTATGTTTTTGTGGAAGCCAATATTGTAAAAAATTGTCAAATGTTTCATAAGATCCCACACTATTTTTTTGTTGGGGCATGGTGTAGCACACCAAAAATACCAACACAAGGACAACACCATGAAATATAGGATAACTTTTTTTTTGACTTGCTTTGACACAACACGACACAACATGTCGTCACAAGGTTACAACCAACACCAGGAACCACTTGTTATGGGGGAAACCACAAGGTCAGCACGGAAACGTTCACATCTATCAAGGACAATGTACTCTTCTTTTGACAAGACAACATGGAAGTCCAATCCACATGACACACTCCACATCCATGAGGAATTTCTTGTTAAATTTTCTTGTTTACTAAAGGTCTCTTAATTCTTAACTTGCGTTCTTATAAAATTTCATGTAACGATTCACATAATTCTTTTCACAAGGAGAACTTCTTTCTTTTCAACGGTTGACTAAATAGCTTAAGGCCAAGCTTTCTAAACTCTGGGATCATCAATTTGATGTCCAAATCTTTCTTATTCATTTGATTTTAGAACATTTTCCATTTCTTTACAAGGTTAATTAATCTTATTCAAGCCACTGTCACATGTTCCACACATCTGTTGCACAGGTGAAGGCATAAGTTCCGATTGAGGAAAGTACCGCTTAGGGTTCATAACAATAACCTTCTTGTTTAAGGATCAAATTTTGACCTTGCTTAAGAAATATCACCATGAATTAAGGCATGGGTTAACAGAACAGGACAACAGAATTTAGCTTCAGGGTCACATTGTTTACTATCAGTCTTTCATTGAGGTTAAGAGTTTATCAAGAATGGTTAAATGTTCCATCTAGACTTTACTTTATTAAGTTTGACAAAGGAGAACATTTCAAATGATAGAGAGATATTTAAGGTTTTATTAATCAATTTCCCTCCTACTCAATAAATCCTATCATCTTCTAAAATCTAACCATTGATTTCACCATGAGATCATTTAAGGTTTCACCAAAAAAATAGTGTTTATTAGTTTAGCTCGGGGGAAAAACAAGTAATCATATTTTGTTACAAAAGATAGATTCCTCTTGATTGTTCCAGGTCTCAAAGGTTTCAAGTGGATCACATCTACATTAATAGGCTCATAAACATAAATTTTCGTTTAACTTTTATAAGGAATATCCAGTCCACTTTATAGTGCTTACAAACTCATTGCTACTATGCCTTAGTAGGATTTACAACTCAACATTTTAACTCAAGAGCAAAGTTTGACAGTTACAACAACAATATTCTATAATGCATCTACTAGGCACTGACCCTTCTTCTAAAATGTCCAAAGACCCTTTTCAAATTTTATAACATAATACACATTCATACAAAGGAACATCATAACCAAGATTGATGCAATAATCTACAAGTCTTTCCATCATCTAACCACGTAAGCCATCTGCAACAATTAATAACCTGAGTCAGTTCGCGAGAACTGAGCAAGATAAGACTATACATAGCAACAATAAGCTACTAGCTAACAATACCATGAAAGGAAACATTCTATTTCAAGAAATGGATCAAAGCTCTAACCTCTAACAACCTTTTTAAACAAGATATAATTTTCAACATATCAACTAAGAAGAAAACCATAAGTTTTAGTTATGAAAAATACCTCTAAAACTACAAAATTTTGACAACCAAATCTGCAAGACTATGAAATTTAAATGATTAGACACAAGAGTTGAGAGTATTAGGATTTCAATTATGTGATCCCGTAGATTACGTGATTGAAATCTAAGGTGTAACCCATCAATCCACATTCTCAAGGAGAAGTCAAAAGATTAAAACCAGACCCGATCTTAGCTGCCAAAAAGAATATAGTTTTGGAATCGTTCCGTAGGGCCATAGGCCTAATAGGCTAGAAATGAACAACGAGGGTAAAACAAAGTTCCATCATGTAATCAAAAAGGTTTAAAGGATGAAAAACTTATATTCAAACCCACAACCATTATATCCTAGGTAATAAGTGACTTCATAGCTAATAAGGATGAGAGGAAAGGACGGTAAGAATGTCTGGAATAGGCATTGCCTAACAGCCTACCTACTGAACATAACCAGGGTCGGAATAGCGACAAGCCTCATTAATACCCAAGTTGAGTAGGCAATCTAGCATTCTAAACACATCCTTTCAATTTTCATAATACTTTAGATTTATAACCCTCCCGTTCTAGAGGAACATAGCCATGAATCTAGACTTGGTTGAAATTTTCCGACGTCAACTCACTTTCTAATATCATAAACGATGTATACAAAGGAAAAGGTCTCTCAACTCTCCTTAATTTACATCTCATCACTAAGTTTATGGTAACCTATGCAGAGTGATTAAACACATAATATACCATTGAAGATAGATATCCTCCAATAACGAACTTCTATAACGATGTAATTACAATTATTACGTTCGACACATAAACAAACTATTCCATAGCTTCTTTTCCCTTTTTGACAACAAAATATATTCACGACCTTCCATCACAATCATTCTAAATTTGCAATGAAAGGTCACTCATCAAGAAGGAAGTACAAAACAAGTTTGACTAAATTAAGGAACTTCATGTTACCTTAAGCAGTTGATGAAAACCTTAACTTTCACGAACCGTGAAAGATATTACCTTACTCCATCAAGGCATTATGTCTATACATAATTAAATCGATCACATAAGGAATCATCAACATACCATATCTTAACACCACAAAGGTCATTAATTTTATCAAATTTTACTTATAGCAAGAGTAGAATCAAAATGGGGTTCTATCAATAATTTATGCCCTTCTATCAACCCAGGACATATTTTCGGTCCAAAACTTCCTTCGTAACAAGCATATATATTGAGCTTCTAATTCCTAAATGCCCTAATAATTTACACAATACACGAACTGCATAATCACGCTTATCATAAAAATAATAATAATAATTTAACTGTATGTTTTCCTCTAGGGCAACAACATAACAGGAAACCAATACTGGTCAACGTTGCAATGATCTAGGGGTGATTACATACCCAAGTTCACCAAAGAAACAGCGACATTTTTGCAGAGGAAGTAACTTTAAAATTATTTTTTCATATGGTCAATCAAAGCATACACTGGGAACCTTTGTTTGTTTTATATATATATATATATATATGGTTTGATCATGTCAACAAGAACAACCAACAGAGGCAAATCCAGAAGTAACAAACTGTTAACCATGTACTGAACGCAAATCCACAAAATCACAGATTTAAACCAATTTCTAGAAAGAAAAAGTTTCATTTCAAGAGGTTATTAGATACTAGCATATTATGTATATGGTTAGTCTATCTTGCCTGTTTTAACACATCCACCAGTCATGAACATCCAGCAGGGACTGCTATAGCCACACGCCTTCCGCTTTATCCTCTGCTTCACTGGTCTTTTCTTGCAATATATCACATTGGGATTCCCTTTTGAAGGCACGACTAGAAGAATTCAATAGGTGACTGTCCAAACACTAGATTGCTTCAATGTAGCTGCTTTGGGGTACAGGAAATGAACTGTCACACAGCCTAAAGCATCAGCCAGTACCAGATTTGCCTCTTGCAATGCCTTCAAATCTGTATCAGTAACCAAATACCCATCATAAGGGCAGGCCCTAGTAGTACTCAGCACATAAGCTAGGCAAGGCTTGCAGTAAAGATGTGTGCATCGGGTTTGCACAGCCTCATTAGGGTAAACAAGCTGCCTACAAACTGGACAAAAAACCAATTTATGAGATGACAGAGGCCGAAGTCGATGGAGCAGCTGAAGTGGAATAACTCAATGGAGGTAAAAATTGTGTGAAGGTGACGAAACAGAAGAAATATCTCCATTTCCACAGACAACAGCAACCTTGCCAGCAATCATCACATCAGTGGCTCTCATCAGACCATCTAGCAGAGAGTGCCTGCATCCGTACAAGCTATCGAACTTGCTCTTGGTAACAGAATCATTGTCATTAATAGCAGGGAAGAGCAGCGATCCAATAGCTTGCATCTGGTACAGCCTGTGAACACCGGTAGTTGTTTCCTCAGATACAACAACCAATCTTTCCTTCCTCTTGTGATATATGAGGACAACATCAAACTCTCGGTGCAAACAGTACAGCTGTAGCTTGTAAGGTGTGATAATTCCAACAGCACCCTTTATGCCTGCCAACATAGTGACTCGTTGAAGATGCTCATATAATTGCAAAGCAAAATGTGCTTCAAGAATATTCTGATATGAAACAGATCCATGCCTAGGGATTCTCTCCCATGAGTTACATCGAACAGCAAGAAAGGTCTCAATAGAGAATCTCTGTAAATAAATTTCATCAGGTCTGCTGGAACACTCTCACTGTCACAAGGTCGATTTTGATAAAAATATCTTGAAGGAGAATCCTGAATTTGAAGATGCAGTCGACACTGAACCGAACGCAACATAGTTGGACAGCCTGCCTGTTGGAAGCGCTCAAAATGCCTCAACTACTCTGCAACATGCCTGCTGCCTGGCTAATCACAGTTGCAGGACAGTGTTGTGGATCCCCGACAAGAACATGCCTCGCAGCACCCAAGGGAAAAGGAGGTAACACGCCTGTTACACTAGCTTGCGGCTTCATCTATAACCACCATATCTAACCCATGGCTAGGCGCTGGAAAACTTCCGGTCAGTAAAAGAAACAGTAGTGAACGAAATCTCAGCCTCACTTGCAAAACTTGCCTCAAGATTTGATCGAGCTTCTTCCATGTTAGTTTCACCACCTGGACAGAAGTGACTTCCAAAAAGAAAAGGCAAGACAGCTCAACTAAAACTTTACCTCGTTCTTCTACTACAGCTGCAAGATTCTGCAACAACTGGTCTCGACTATGTGGTAGTGTGTAATCTAAACACCAAGATCAACACCAATGGTTCCCCATTCTAAACATGACCTGTCCGCTGGAACTCGTTGCAAGAACAGCCTGCAACTCCATTGAACTACCTGTACAGCATGATTATGAGAAGCCAAACCCACCCTTGCAACCTCAGGGAGACAGACCTTCATTTCACCATTAATGAATCCGCTGTCCAGAACATGCTGAAGCAATTCATCTATTTCAGCATTTGATGGAGTGCAAAACAAGCATTCGTGGTTTTGGGCAGAAGAGGTAGACCACGTGACAGGAGATGGCAAGTCAAAAGAATTAATGACTGGGGCATGTGCGGCCACCAACCAGGAAGAAAAATTGAACACGCCAAGAAAAGGGTGCAGGGCTCTTTAATGCCATGGCAGGTAAAAGACAACCACATGGAAAATCAAATTAAAAATCTGATTTGAAAGATATGCAGCTAGCAAGGAAGAAGACATACGGTGGGTGGATAAAAAAAAATTTTTTTCATTACTTCTCACCAACTATACACCAAACAAGGCACTACACATGGGGGAAAATAAGGGATGGCTTATTATATTATTAGATTAAAGGTTGGGTGGAGATCATTTCTTATTTCCCCTTGTTTGTATTGTGATCCAAGTTTTTGAAAGATTTAAGAATGCAAGATTGAAGATGTGAAGTTTGTAGATGATATTGAAATGAAGACTTGTGTTTTGGCCTTGCTGAAAGTCTCTATGTTGTAACTTGATCAAAGTATTATTCCCACTTAGAATGAAAGATTATATCTTTTGTATTCTTGAAATAATGTTTTGTAATATTTCATTTATTCCAGTTGTAGTGATTGAGCGAATAAAAAGACTTGTATATTTCATTTACTCAAATTTGTAATGTTATTGTAACGTCAGTCAAAAGATGTTCTAAAAACATGCTAATCCCTAACACTTAACCCAAAAATTGTGACTCATTTTTTTTGTTACAAGAATAAGGTAAGAGGATAAAGTAGGTTACCAGGATGTTAAACCCCTAGGGTACAATAACTAACTAACACCACTAACTTAACTTTTTGATTAAAAAACAGATCTAGATAAAGGTTGACATAATCTCAAATTTATCTTTATGGTCCATTAATCAATTATTCATTAGGAAGGTACCATAAGTTTATTTACATAGCTAAAAATTTTCTTCTCTTTAGTCGATGTTCAATCATAGCAGGTTAACCTTATATTAATTTAATTAAATTCATTATCTTATTAACTTAGAGTCCTTTCCATTGACTCCTAAGGCTTGCTAAGAACTAATAAAGGTTTAGCACTCTAAGGCAATTAAATGGCCCCATTCCCCAATTACACATACCCTTAAAGATTTAATTTTAACATTTAAATTACATTTCTACCAAAAAAGTAGCGTCAAACCTCCACCCTTAGATAAAATCAATCTTGGCCACTATATCCTAGGGTTCCCATCTAGCCCGAAATTTCCTTATGAGTTTTTATTGAATTATTTCCTTTGTTCATTTCCCTCATTTGGTCTATTTTTTTGTTAAAAAATTGCAAGTTAGAGAAGAGAAAGATATTGGAGCAAAGGAGGAAGAACTATGGAGGATTCTACAAGGAGATCTAGTTTAGATTAGTTTAGTTGTAGTTTTATTGTTGTTATAACTTCCATTCAAGGATTGGGAGGGTTATTCCTTTTACCAATCTGGTTTTGTTTCAAGCTTTTGTATTTGGGTTTTTAAATTTGGGGAAAACCCTACCCCATGAATAAAATGAGAAAAAATGTTTTAGATCCACCATTTGTATATTTTATTTCTCAAATCCATGGGATCACACATTGTTTGCATGCTGGTAGTTATTAGCTAAATTTTACAACCTAATTTTTTTGCATAAACCAGTTAAAAAGTTCGTACAGGCGCGGATCTTGTTAGCATTAGTTAGTTTAATACATTGTTGATTATACTTGTTGATGGACAATTATAACTTTCCTCCTTCCTCCCACAACCTTTATATGGCTTTGCTCTTTTGTTTTACAAACACACACATTGAGTACATTGAATATAATTCTATCTTCTGCAATTGATCTTTGTTCCATCATTGGTATCAGAGCACCATATCTTCCATGGCCTAGTGGAAAAGGGATCCATTAGACACAGCAACAGCGTGGAGCTGAGGTTAGGAGCATCTGGATCTAGTAACTATCCCACATGGAGTGAGAAGCCCATGTAGTTATAAGGGGGATCCATCCAAGGTGTGTCATAGTCTGGAGCAGTGTATGTAAATGGCGCCTTCAACCTCAAATGTGTGGATCGATCAACGTGGCACAACCTAAGACTGTCAACAGAAATGAGTTTCCCATCAATACTTGAGAATTCCACTAGATGCGCATCATTTTTTTGAAGACAACTGATTAGAAAGTATTGCAGACATGTGGGTGTCCCTAGTGTGGATATGTGCATAAAGATAGTTGGTTATTGACACAAGAAGGTTGACATATAACTGCTGGAGATAAAAGAAGAAGATGTTTTTCTGTCAGCATTGGAGATAAAAGGAGAAGATGTTTTTTATATACCTGTTGCAGTTAGTCTGAAACGGTTTTGGTGAGACACGTTTGGAGGAGCAGACATGAAGGAGTTCTGTTTGCAGTGCCAAAGATCAAAGGCACCATCGCATGATGCATTTTTAGATTAGAGCAACATGAGGCGGCAGGAGCGTGGTAGGGATGTGTTGCAGTCCTAACGACACTTGGAGGATTCTGCAGACATTTGTGCATTCTGTAGACATTTGTTAATTCAAGGCAAGTAGGATTCTGCATTGCTCCATTATCAGTTAAAGGAAGTTATTAGTATAGCCATTGTTTTTCCCTGAACTGCATCTGTATTGAGAGAGGCATGAAACCCTTGAAAATGTGGAGCGATTTGTTCACATGCTGAGAAAACTCGGTTTCAATAGAGATGAATGCCAAAAGAGGCCAACCAAAGATGCTAATCCTACAAAGAAAGGAGAAAAGAGAGCATTCAATATCCTTGTCAGCCTTAACCATAAATTTCACATATTGTGCAATTAGTATTGGTATTCCTTCATATCCTATTGACACAAGCAAATATATACTTATTATATGTAACAAGGAAATTGTTGCACAAATCATATATGCAACATTAGCAGTTGCCTATTCTAAGAAGATGCCCCAATTTGGCCTTAAATTTTCTCAAATAGAAGATCCACCAGACACTGATGAGAGTGAGGAATTTATTAATGAGATTGTCTTCCCATCATATCTAGTGATGTAAGTAGCAACACATACAGGAGGACGGAGGAAAACGGAGGCTGGAGGAAATCCAGTGACCTCTTGCAAGCCACAAGCAATGAGGCCACCGAAAATATTGTGGCGAATAAGGTATTGAGGACAAATTCCTCAATTTTTGGTTTGTGTTTATTTCAATTTCTTTTTTTTCGTGTTCTATTATTTTGTGATCGGATGCTGAAAAATGGATTACTCTGGAGCATAGTTATTTGCCAATGATTCTTCATTTTGAATTGATACTCTGAGTGATGTGCTTCGAAAATAAGATGGTTTGCTTGTGAATACGTTCACTTGCAACATGAACCATGTGTAACAAGGTCTAAGTGGTGAGATCCAGTCAATAGCATGTTTCTTGATGCGGTCTCTTTCTCATTATTCACATTTCACATTATGGGTAAAAATGACTTAGTCAAGGGTAACATCCAGTGGCAGTGATTTGTTTCCTTTGCTGTTGAAGATTGGCTAAACGAAAATCAACATCATTGGCCACAACTAAGAACATGATTGCTATGATTCTTAGAAGTGAATTTGGAATATTTGTCAGTATTGTTTGTTGTTTTTCTTATGTTTTTTCCTTTTCCAATAAAGTACAGATGGTGCATAGTTTCCATTTTTGGGACCTCCTAAATTGAAAAGCGTTATGGGGAACAAAAATGCACTGAAAGCAGCGCATGGTAATCGCACTAGGTTTGTGGTAAACTTGTAAAACCACCGAGTTAAAATCCTCCTTGTCATGTGGTAAACCCGTAAAACCACCAAGGTATCATCCTCTTGGTTCATGGTAATCTTGTAAAACCACCGAGGTGAACAGTCATAAAGTTCTCCTATCCCTCTAGGTTTATGGTCAACCTTAGAAAAACCATGTGTATCGAGACCATATAGGCACATGCTCATGTGAAGACCCTCTTTGTGGTGTTCTCATTAAGGGGGGGACATCCAATATCAGGAAATGTATGTTTGTACGAACATTGTAATAAAGGGGGAATGTTAGCATTAGTTAGTTTAATACATTGTTGATTATACTTGTTGATAGACAATTATAACTGTCCTCCTTCCTCCCGCAACCTTTATATGGCTCTGCTCTTTTGTTTTACAAACACACACATTGAATACATTGAATATAATTCTATCTTCTGCAATTGATCTATGTTCCATAAGATCTGAGGAGTTCTATCGTAAGTGAAAGAACTACCACCCAGAGTAGACTGGTGGTCCTGTGACTGCCGCCGTGCCTAGGTGACAAACCACGGACCACCGCCCTAATGAGCAGTGAATTTGAGACATCCGCCTTAGCTTGAGTGTCGGTTATGGGACTGCCATTCTGCATAGGGTGACAGTCCTATTTGTAATAAATAGCACTTTAAATATGAGGTTTTCTCAAAAACTAAAACTTACTTAAAGGTACTAAATTGCATTCTGAGCTTAATTTTGAACATATAGAGTTTCTAGTTTTGAGATTTCATTCATATTGTTCTTTTCTTAGTTAAAATTTATTCATTTAAGCATTTTCCACTCCAAAAGTAGTAATACAACTACAAGGTCTATTCGATCTTATTCAACTAGTTTTTTTTTTTAATATCAAGAGTTAAAAGAAATTTACATCTACTTCAAACATTGTTATCACCATTTCTAAATAGAAAATACATTCAATTTGTTTTCTCTTCCATTCAATACAAATTATAGATTCAAAATACTACAATAACTTTCTTTTTTAATTGAAAATGGCTCATATCATTTAGCACAAAGATTTACTTTTCTCACAATACAAACAAGATTTCAAATAAAAAGAATTACTTTCTTTTATATTTCTCAAAACTAACTCCACAATAAAAATCTTTCTTCTTTCTCTTATACAATAATACAATGCCACAATGAGAGTAACTTTCCTCTTTTTTTATTTTCACATACAATTTCAACTAAACTCTTACCTAAGATTTTCATTTTCATTCTTTCTCTTTCCCTATTACATTCTAATGAGAAGGAAATTTCTTTCTTTACAATTCTATAATGAACTACTACAAATATTAAAACAACTTGTATTTCCACATTTCTTTTTAAACATGAAAAAATTTACAATCTT